>JACEEZ010017671.1:5000-31801 GCA_016584305.1 Chionoecetes opilio
GTGTGTGTGTGTGTGTGTGTCTGTGTGTGTGGGTGTGTGCGTGTGTGTGTGTGTGGGTGGGTGGGTGGGTGTCTTTTTCTCTCTGTCTGTCTCTCTTTCTCTTTATCTGTCTCTCTTTCTCTTTATCTGTCTCTCTCTCTCGCTATCTCTGTGTCTGTTTTTCTCTTTCTCTCTCTCTCTGTCTCTCTCTGTCTGTATGTCTCTCTGCCTGTCTCTTTATCTCTCTCTTTCTCTCTCTCTCTCTCTCTCTCTCTCTCTCTCTCTCTCTCTCTCTCTCTCTCTCTCTCTCTCTCTCTCTCTCTCTCTCTCTCTCTCTCCACCACACATATATAACAATTTCAGAGTTGCGGTCATTTAGAAAACTACGTTACGGCAGGATAATTGCGTTGCTGTCAGAAGCGTCAATTACTGAATCAGATTACAGAAAAGGGACAATTCAAAGCCATTTTCTCCTGTTCAGAGGTGAGAGGGCGGGACAGGGGGGAGGGAGTGAGGGGGGAGGGGGGCGTGAGGGGGGGAAGGGGGGCGTGAGCCGTGAGGGAAGGGGAAGCTGTGGGAGGGAGAGGAAAAATTAATGCTGGGGGGATGGAGTTGGAGGTGAAAAAGGACGGAGAAATGAAAGAAAAGAAAAAAATAGAGAAAAAAAATGGAAAGAAGGAAAGGAAAGGAATATTCAGGGAGGAAAGAGCAAAGGAAAAAAGTTTGACTGGTTGACTGAAAACTGTAAATTGGTAAAAAATAATCTACCTCAAGTGATGATTAAATAAAATAAAATCTCTTCCACACGTGACATATTATCACAACACGGAAAAAAATGTTGAAGCTTTTTTTTTTACCATATTCAAATAACTCCTTTTATTTATGCCATTTTACGAAACTAGTCAAGAAAGTTACATAACATATAAACTCCACCATGTTTAAAGGGTCCCAAACTCGTCTCTTCCATCACCTAACTGAACAAGACTACAAATAATGCAGGCGGAGTGCTTAGGGCGGAAGGGAGCCTAGGGAAGTAAATAGGGCAATGAGAATATATTAGCTTAGGGCGACAACGTGTGGAGGTGTTGAGGAAGGGGAAGCTGTGAGTGGAATTAGTTAAGAGTATAGGGGAGGGGAGGAGGAGCAGGGTTTTAGTGACAATAATGAAGTTTATTCTGTGTTGTAAAGGGGATAAGGATGGATGGCGTGCCCTTAGGAGGAGGAGGAGGGGGAGGAGGAGGAGGAGGAGGAGGAGGAGTGCGCTAGGGAAAAGATAAGGAAGGAGGGATGGGTATATAAGGTAGGAAGGGAAGAGATGAAAGTGTAAAATATGGATATACAAGAGCAGAAATAATATAGATATAAACTTTTCAACGACTATTGAAGTAAGATGACTGAGAAATCCATACAAATAAAATGAAATATTTAGAATGGAAGAATATGGAACTAAAGAACAGATCAAAAAGAAATTCATGTAAAAAAGATGATAAGGCAGGCAGAGAAGAGATAAGAGTTAGATATGGAGATACAAAGAGTTAAGGAAATACCTCGAGTGATTATCGAAGGAAAATTGATAAAGAAAAACCATAGCTGTAATTATAGGAAAAAAATGAAAATACATAAAAGAAAAAACTAGAAAAGATAAGAAACAACAAAATAGGTAAATAAAGAAAATTAAATATTGCTGCGAATAGAAAAATGAGCAAGAGGGGAGGAAGAGGAAGAGGAAGAGAGAGATAAATAATATTAATGTTAATTAGCCATTATGGTAATCTGGGTGAAATGGAGTTAGGAGGTTACTAAGCTAGACATGGGGAGTGAGGGGAGCTACAGGGGAAAGAGCCGTCTTGCTGGGGGTCGTGTTATGGAGTTTAATGAAGAGAGGAAAGGGAAAGGGGAAACAATGGGGCGGAAGGATGTGTGGGAATGTGTAATAAATATGATAAAGTAATCGTCCAGACCATTTCATCATTCCTGATTTAATGCAGTCAAAATATAGCCATGATCGAGTATATCAACAATATGTTGTCACATTTTGCATCCAGTCACCCGTTTTTAAATGATCCGCATTCAAAATCTGTAAATTCCCCGTATTCTCAAAACACAACTGTTGATCAGCAGACGACGCACCATGGGTCGGCGACGTCACAACAGTGAGCCTCCCAGCCCTGCCTGATACAGATGCGCGGAGACTCTGAGAAAAATGTAGTACTTGGGGAATTTTGGGTGCTTCTGATATTTTTTTTGTGCGATGTGGCATGTACTTGCATCCTGTGTGGGTGCAGCGTGGGGGCTGTGCCTTTCCCGAGAGCTTAGCACCCATTTGCAAACTGTGGGGCGACTATATATGTGTGCAGATGTGTGCAGCGGCGGGAAGCGGCGGGGAGCGGTGGGTAGTAGCAAGGCCACCGAGATGAGAGGGCTGCAGTACCCTGGCTACTACCAGCCGCTCCCCGTCGTTCCAAGGGTCTGCACACATATATCGTCGCCGTGTGGGTTGTGAATGGATGCTAAGCTCTCGGGAAGGGCTAAGCTTTCTTGCTGTGCCCATGCAGGATGCAAGTATGTGCCGTGTCGCACAAAAAATATACCAGAAGCACCCGGGACTCTAAGGGTACTGTATTTTTCTCTGAGTCTCCGTGTGTCTGTGTCGGGCGGGGCTGGGAGGCTTACCTCTTGTGACGTCGCCAGCAAGTTTCGCGCCACGGCTGGAATGTGGCTGTTGTTTTTCCCGCGCTTTTAACAAAAGTCATGTTTTTAGGGAAATAAGGCGTGACAATGAATAATTTTTTGTGGATTAGGTATTTTGAATGAACATTCAACATAATTATGCAAAGAAAAAATGGGTCTGGACGATTACTTTAAGAATATGAAAGTAAAGGGGAGGGAAAGAGGAAGTGTAAGGGAGGGAAAGGAGAATTTTAGGTACAAGTACAAGTGCTTGTGGGCCCTTCGGACCCATGTATTGATGTTTGTAGTAGTAGTATATTTTAAACAACAATGTGAGTGCAAACTCCAATCGTGTTGTTGCTGTCGTTGGTCACTGGTCAAAGTGCCTTGGGGTAGACCACGTTCCGTGTGATTCCAACCCTTTGTGTTCCGTGTGATTCCAACCCTTTGTGTTCCGTGTAATTCCAACCCTTTGTGTTCCGTGTGATTCCAACCCTTTGTGTTCCGTGTGATTCCAACTCTTTGTGTTCCGTGTGATTCCAACCCTTTGTGTTCCGTGTGATTCCAACCCTTTGTGTTCCGTGTGATTCCAACACACACACAATCGGTAAGTCCATGAGTCTACTGAGATTTTGGAATGCGGCAAGACGTTACCGCAGAGTTTTTCGTGTAATCTAATACTCCTTGAAGTGATTTTAGCCCAAAACCCCCCTTCAAAATTATTCAATCGACATGGGACCAAGCCGCTTACCATATCCGCGATTTATTTGCTATTTTTTGAGCCTACTCTCATCAAAATTTAATTTACAGTTTCGGCTACCTAAAACAGACAGACACACAGACACACAGACAGATACACGGCTACTCCTATAGTATATTAGATGAGAGAGAGCGAGATATAGAAAAAGAGAGAGATAAAGAAATGGTGTTGGTGTTTAGTATTGGTGGCACGAGAGAGAGCTCTCTCTCTCGTGCCACCAATACTAAACACCAACACCATTTCTTTAGAGAGCGAGAGAGAGAGAGAGAGAGAGAGAGAGAGAGAGAGAGAGAGAGAGAGAGAGAGAGAGAGAGAGAGAGAGAGAGAGAGAGAGAGAGAGAGAGAGAGAGAGAGAGAGTCCGTCACTGTCAATTGTCTTGATTAGTTTCTCTGGACCTTCCCTGGACACATTTTTTTTCGCATTTTTGCGTTTTTGTCAACATTATTATTTTTTATTATTTTACATGAAAGCGAATTTCTTTATATTTTTCACTATTTTTTATCTTTGCCTTCGTGCTTTTTTATATTTTCTATATATATTCGTGGTAATATATATTTTTTGCATTTGTTTAGTTTATAAATGTTGTTGTAATTTCCTTTCGTCCATGCTTACGTGTACCTTTTTGTATTTGCATTTTTGTTTGAGTTTTTTTATATATTTTTCTTTGCATTAACACAGTATTCTATTATTTGTTGTTGTTTTAATCATTTCTTTTTGTCCATGTTTGCGTGTGCCTTTTTGTGTTTGTTTTGTTCTTCTTCTTTTTTTTTTTCCCCGCCTGTCCTCGTTTGCATACATGTGTGAAAAAATGTGTTGTCGCTGCGATCATCCCGTACTGACGCGCATGTACTCTCTAAGAACCACAGCAATGGGTTTTTCTCCCCCTTGTATCGCCTTGACATGAAATCTTTAATATCATCCGTCAGGTTTACTTAATAGTAGGATTTCATTTTTTGGTACACGCAAAATATTCAGCAATGTAAATTTTTTAATATGGCTTTTTTTTTTTCCTCGCTTCACTTTTTTTTAAGAAATTTTCAAACTACATGGCTAGATTTTTTTGTCTTTTGAGATCTACATTTTTTTTTATATTTCAAAGACAAGATATATTGTCTGTTAACGATTCAATTAGTGTAGCATCATCGCAAACTGAACCAATTTAGTTTTTGTTGAAATAAACGTATTCATGTTTGCTATTCCTCCTCCATAATGCAAGTTTGTCGTCTTTTTTCTTCTTAACGCGACACAAGACGTTGCCGCCCTCACGATGCCTTTGTTCGGAGGGAAACTTCAAGGCAATTTTCTTCAAGACTTTAAAATTTATCAGCCGCGCATGACTGCCATTGTGAATAACTTTTCTGTTAGGGTAAATGTGAGTGTGGAGTGGCGGCTGTGTGTGTGGCGGCTGTGTGGAGTGGCGGCGGCTGTGTGTGTGGCGGCTGTGTGGAGTGGCGGCGGCTGTGTGTGTGGCGGCTTGTGGAGTGGGGCGGCTGTGTGTGGCGGCTGTGTGTGGCGCTGTGTGTGGCGGCTGTGTGGAGTGGCGGCGGCTGTGTGTGTGGCGGCTGTGTGGAGTGGCGGCGGCTGTGTGTGTGGCGGCTGTGTGGAGTGGCGGCGGCTGTGTGTGTGGCGGCTGTGTGGAGTGGCGGCTGTGTGTGTGGCTGCTGTGTGGAGTGGCGGTGACTGTGTGTGTGGCGGCTGTGTGGAGTGGCGGCGGCTGTGTGTGTGGCGGCTGTGTGGAGTGGCGGCGGCTGTGTGTGTGGCGGCTGTGTGGAGTAACGGCGGCTGTGTGTGTGGCGGCTGTGTGGAGTGGCGGCGGCTGTGTGTGTGGCGGCTGTGGGGATTGGCGGCGGCTGTGTGTGTGGCGGCTGTGAGTGGCGGCAGTTTGGAGTGGAGGCTGTGGGGAGTGGCGGCTGTGTGGAGTGGCGGCAGCTGCATGGTGATGAGCAGAAGACGCGTTGAAGATGCATCAGCTGCCTCCCAAAGTTTAATAAGAAGCAGCGATGAGATGAATTACGTGGGCACAGAATTAATATTATTGGAGATTCCGCATAACAAGCAAATCGTAAGAGGCTCTTGACATTTTAGGGAATTATGGATGAATATTTCAAGTTTTCAAAAATAATACTAACTTGTTTTTCCACTGGACTTATAAAGAGGTATAATATTGTACTTTGTTGTTCTTCTTTTTT
The DNA here is from genome assembly GCA_016584305.1 of Chionoecetes opilio. Lineage (NCBI taxonomy): Eukaryota > Metazoa > Arthropoda > Malacostraca > Decapoda > Majidae > Chionoecetes > Chionoecetes opilio. Next base: position 10,600 of record JACEEZ010017671.1, read on the forward strand.
ACGTCGGAGCGTCTATCTTCCTTCCTTAGGTTTTTATCTTCTTTCCTTGAGGGCTTGTGTCTATTTATTACTTGCTGATTTCTTTGTTAATTATTGGTCTCCTTCCCTCTCCTCCCAATAGACTCTCCCTTGCCAATCTTCTGACCCATAATATGCGTCCTACAACATTTTATCTCAGCTGCCTTCTCTGCTTCTTCATAAGATGGACGGACCCTCCTGTTGTATCTTTGCGAATTTCAGAATCTTATTATTAGTCCACATTTATATGAATTTCCCTTCTTCATGTTTCTCCTTTATCTCCTCGTATAACTTCTCTTCCGTTCTTCCCATTTATTTCTTCCCGTTTTCCCGTTACCACAACTACGATTGTAATTACCAGTTTATCACTTCTGCAATCATCGGTATATAGTTTTTAATATATGTAAGACTGGTCGTTAGCGTTGTTTCGTATGGCTGAATAGTTTCCATGTAGAAAGCAAAGATTTAAAATAATTTTCGTTCCTCTCCCCTATGAATTTGCTACGGATACTCTTATATTCAGACATTACACACTTAATTAACTACTACTACTACTACTACTACTACTACTACTACTACTACTACTGCTACTACTACTACTACTACTACTACTATACTACTACTACTACTACTACTACTACTACTACTACTACTACTACTACTACTACTATTACTGTGTATATAACTGTTACATCCACAACCAACTCGATTGATGATTCCACCACCACCACCTTACACATTAAAATCGTTGAATTCAGGTGAGGATTTAAGGTATTAGGAGGGATTACTTGTAGAGAAATGGATTTATTTAATACTACGCATGCTGTATGAACAACTCTCTCTCTCTCTCTCTCTCTCTCTCTCTCTCTCTCTCTCTCTCTCTCTCTCTCTCTCTCTCTCGGGATCTGTGTTGAAGTGTCATTGAATTCACGAAAGAAATTAAAACGATGAACCAGAAAAGGAAGAGGAGAGAGGAAGTAAGCGAGAACAAAGAGAAAGGAAAATAGAGAGAATTGGCAAGAAAAAAGATGGCTTTGATCTGTTGTTAGATGCAAATAGAGAAAGAACTAAAACGCCAAATGTGAAGCTTTTTCGCGACGTGATAATCAGAAGTGTGTGTCTTGCTTACTTCACTCAGACGTTCATGAATATTATTGACAAATGAATGAAGAAAAACCTTAAGTAACGACAAAAATTAACAATATAGACAGGCATTGATTGATAATACTAAGCAATGATGATCAGGAATTATGTATTATGGTGGTATTCGCGTCAGAGAAGGTTGACTCATGTATATTGACGGCGAGTTAATTTAGCGCGTGTACATGACATTTGGCAAATCTCAATAACTAAAATACTAAATCAAATCTACTATCATCCTTTCACACACCTCTAAATACAAACTAAAACATCTGTAATAAATCATTGATGTATATTTGTATGTTAAACGTCAGCAATACAAGCGTTAAATGATAGATAGAGATGAACCTTACATAGGAAGAGATTGTTCCTCCGACAGACGCCGCGGCAAGCACTGACAGGCAACCACTTTGAACACGTGGGCCGCGGTAGTGTGTGGTATCTTGTGTGTCACAGTGTGTGTGTATGTAATTCGTAGCTTCTTGTCTTCTGGCGGCTTCTTTGCTATCATGAAGGAGTCCATCATGCCCTTGTGTCCTCGTGAAGGTAAGGAGAGGGTGTAGGAGGAGGCTAGAGAGAGGTGGTGATGGGTAGTGATGCAGGGAGGAGGAGGTACATCGCCACCACCATCACCACTTCCAGTGTTATCATCAATATCAACATCAATATCTTAGCTACCCTTACTATCGTTATCACTATAGCATCACCATCATCACTATTATCATATACTATTATTATTCTTACCTTTGTCACCACCAAACACTGCGTTGCATGTGCGAATGTTATGTTTAAAGTGTCTATCGAGTAGTCTTAAATTTAAATGAATTGTGTACTTTTGGTTATAAGCAGGGCATGTGAGGGTATGAAATGGTTAAATAAGCATGTATAGGGAAGGCAGGTGTCGTGGGTGTGTGAGGAAGGTTTGTGAAGTGAGAGGAAGGAAGATGAAGGAGTGAGAGAAGAGAACGCTAGAAGGCTTGTGATGAGAGCTAGGTATGTTGGAGGGTGCCCGCGGCTGCGGTGTAGATGTAACAGCAAGGGGTGACTCATCTACCTTGACTTTTTCCTTACATATGGAAACATTTACATTCCTTAATATTTCAGGTTTAGAAAAATAGTCACTTTTTTTTCTTCACTGGACTTATAAAGAGGTATAATTTTTTTTTTTTCATTTCTTTTTCTACGTTTCGGCCTAGCGCCTGTAGGCTATTATCTTCCTTCCTTAGGTTTTAACTTCTTTCCTTGAGGGTTTGTGTCTATTTATTAATTACTGATTTCTTTGTTAATTATTGGTCTCCTTCCTTCTCTTCCTCTCAATAGACTCTCCCTTGCCAATCTTCTGACCCTAAATATGTGTCCTACAAAATCTAATCTCAGCTGCCTTCTCTGCTTCTCATAAGATGGACGGACCCTCCTGTTGTATCTCTGCGAATTTCAGAATCTTCCTATCAGTCCACATCTATATGAAATTCCCTTCTTCATGTTCCTCCTTTATCTTCTTTTATCACTTCTCTTCCGTTCTTCCCATTTATTCCGTCCCCATCTCTCTTCTTTCTTATCCTCAGACCTCACTTCTACAACCTCTACCCTCTTCCCCTCATCTCTCCCTCCCTTGCATGTCTCTCTATTCCGTCCTCCTCTCCTCTCCCTCCTCTTTCTCTCTTCCCTCTCATCACTACCCTTCATCCAACCCTTCCACCTCTCCTCCCCTCTCTCTCTCTTCCCCCTCAACACAATCCCTCTCCCTCCAACCCCTCCTCTCCCCCCTCAACGCTCAAAGCTTGCGCTGCACATAAATAGACAAACAGAAAGCGACAGTAACAGCGACAAACAGGCCAGTCTTTGTATTCATTCTTTTTCCCATATTGCTGTTGACACGCATCCGTCTCCTGAATAAACAGGCAATTATACGTGTGCGAACAGTGGGTGGAAATTCTCTCTCTCTCTCTCTCTCTCTCTCTCTCTCTCTCTCTCTCTCTCTCTCTCTCTCTCTCTCTCTCTCTCTCTCTCTCTCGATTTTTTTCAGTATCTTTCTTCTGTAATTTCGTTTTAGCGTGCTGCAGTCAACTCTAAATATATTCTTGACAGTCTTTGCTGCACACCTTTGACAATACGGATTTCCTGTATATACAGTATGTGTGTGTGTGTGTGTGAGAGAGAGAGAGAGAGAGAGAGAGAGAGAGAGAGAGAGAGAGAGAGAGAGAGAGAGAGAGAGAGAGAGAGAGAGAGAGAGAGAGAGAGCGCACCACCACCACTACGACGACTGCTACTGCAATTACTACTTCTACAGCTACAACTACAACCATTACATTACTACCACGGGTGTCACTACCGCTGTTACTGTTATCACCACTCCATTTTTCCTGCATGATGGCAGGAAAATGGGCGGCGAGGCGAACACGTTAACACTCATAATATTTTCGCCTCTCTATTTGGAAAACTTTTATTCTTTATGGAACGGTCATCGCACGGGTGTTTCCCTTCCCTCTTTTTTCCAGCCTTGACCTGCAAAAAAAAAAAAAAAGAGAGAAAAAAAGAGGAGTTATTGAAGCCCAATAACCCTTCCCCCCTTCCTCCCCCTTCCCTCACCCCCCCTTCTCCACTTCGTTTCGAGCCAATGAACCAATAAACGAATGAACCAGTTAACTAGCGAAGTAGTGAACCGGCGAACCGTATATAGCGTCACAGTCCTTTTGGTTCAGTTTTGATTCACTGCACGAGGCTCCTGAATGTTTGATATCATGACTCGTTCCGTACAGGGCATCCCACGGTAATCCTGGAAGTAATTTGACCTGGAAAGGTATCATTGTAATTACTGATGGTTTGTAACTTTCATGTGATAGCAATGATGATTCTGGGATCCTAAATACAGAGGTGGATAGTAGTAGTAGTAGTTGTTGTAATAGTAGTAGTTGTTGTTGCTGTTGTTGTTGTAGTAGTAGTTGTAGTAGTAGTAGTAGTAATAGTAGTAGTAGTCATCATCATCATATACTTTATTTCGTAATATATGCAATCAACATATATTACATATCGGATGCAAATAACATTGATAACACATGTTTGATAACAAAATATTTAAATTTGAAAGTATGATATCAGATCAATAGTACCTTCAGAATATAAAATAATAATATGTACAAACGTAGCATATGATACAATCTTGAAAGTTTTTATTTGTAGATATAGTAGTAGTAGTAGTAGTAGTAGTAGTAGTAGTAGTTACGAGCGAGCGCGAAGCGCTCGTGAGTCATCGGTGGATACGGGATTTTTCTCACTTAAGCGGCCGACCCTACCCATACCGACCCTACCGACCGTCACGCTTTTCAGGAGCTTATATCTTTGGAATCCCGCTTCTGATTGACAAGCGGTCTTCGCCATCTGATAGCACCATTCAATCCCTATTTGACTTGATATGTTTTGTCTCACGTGAGGGTATGGCGTGAGGGCATGGTGCGTGGCGCGTGCCGCGTGATGGGTGTCAGACAACGTTATCTTGCTATAGCTAAGAAACGGCTGTACCGACTAAGTTGAAATTTGATGTGTGGTTTGAGACAACACACCTAGCAATGTCACACAGGTCAAACTCCGGTGACGCCGCACTTGCGCACGTGCGGCGGCTTTCTACGGGCTCGCTCGTCCTTCGCCGATTAAGGCGTCTTACTGGTAGTAGCATTCACAGTAGGAAGAGGCTTTCGAGGAATAACATAGAAACAGATGAAACAAGATTCCACTTTGGAGACCCTTGATACAAACGTGTTATTGAATCAGAGCGAATTTGCATATATGTATACTAGCCTTCATCATAAATGTGGTGGTGATGACAGTGATGGCGGGCGTGGTGATGATGATGGTGATGGTGGTGGTGAGGATGATGATGGTGGTGATGATGATGATGGTGGTGGTGGTGACTGGATGTAGGGTTGCGGAAAACTGAACTATATAAAAACGAGAAAAAAACCGCTGTGAGGTCTATCTGTTTTCATTTAACGTAAACACCAAGTAAGTTTGTTTACCGAAATACCCTTTAGTGTTTGTCCTTCCCTTTAGTTTTCTTTAAGTTTCCCTCTTTTTCTTTTATTTTACCCTCCACTTCTTTACATATTTAAAAGGATGCAACTAAAATGTCTTTGCTCTTTCCCTCTTTCCTCTTTTCTGTTGCTCCTAATGTCTTTTTTTTCACCGTCGGCAGGTGTTTGAAGTCTTAAAACTTAAAAGGCGGTGGTGGTGTCGGTGGTAGTGACGGTGGCGGTGGTGGTGTCGGTGGCGGTGGCGGTGGCGGTGGTGGTTCGGCGGTGGTGGTGGTGGTGGTGTGGTGGTGGTGTGGTGGTGGCGGTGGCGGTGATGGTGGTGGTGGCGGTGGCGGTGGCGGTGGTGGTGGTGGTGTCGGTGGTAGTGGCGGTGGCGTGGGCGTGGTGGTGGTGGCGTGATTGCAGCCTCTGACAGTAGAGGAAATCAGAGGAAAGTGGAAGGGAAATACTACAATGCAAAATAAAGGGGAAAACAAAGAAAAAATAACTATAGCCAATGAAAAGAACTCGAAATGTATGTAAGCCCTCGTCACTTTGTACTGCTTTGTTCTGCCTACCACTTTTGTATGTGTCTGCCTATCTGTCTGTCTGTCTGTCTGTCTGTCTGTCTATTTGTCTGTCTGTCTGTCTGCCTATATAGCTATTTTACATATTCTATTTTAATATATGTATGTGACTGTTTCGTTTTGGGAATTCACTTCCTATTTCGCAAAAAGGTGGTTCATGTATTGTTGAAAACGTTGCATATATAGTTTACACACACACACACACACACACACACACACACACACACACACACACACACACACACACACACACACACACACTGAGGGTACTCCGTAGTGTAGTGGTTAGCACGCTCGGTTCACAACTGAGAAGTCCCGGGTTCGGTCCCCGGGCGGAGCGGAAACATATGGGCTGTTTCCTTAAAACCCGAGCCCCTGTCCACCCAGCAGTGAATGGGTACCGGGTGTTAGCCGGGGTTTGTGACTTGCTCTCCGGGGTGCTGGCTTCGGCCAACACTAAGCACTAAGGATGAATGATAAAAATGTTGATATGGAGACGGGGCCATACGAGCGTTGCTCAGGCCCTGTAAAATACAACTAGATGAATACACACACACACACACACACACACACACACACACACACACACACACACACACACACACACACACACACACACACACACACACACACACACACACAAGGAGAGGAAATACATTGTAAATGTTAAACACATTGTCTTGCCTTAAGGTGACTGACTGTTGTGTTTACCTTGCAATTCTGGTCCTGTCCTGAACGTGTAGAGGCGAGGCGGGGAGAGGCGGCGAGGATGCAAAGGTGAAAGATGAGAGGAACGTGAAAATACTAGGAAGAATCACGGTGAGGGGAAACAAGGGGAAGGATAAGAGAAGGAGGAGGAGGGGAAGGAAGAAGATGAGAGGGAGGAGAAGAATGAAGATGAGAGAGAGAGGGAGGGAAAGGATGAAGATGAGAGGGAGAGGGAGGAGAAGGGGGAAGATGAGAGGGAGGTGAAGGGGCAGGAAGAAGATGAGAAGAATAAGGAGGGGAAGGGGGATGGTGAGAGGGAGGGAGAGGAGGTGGTTGAAGAGAGGTACGTGAAAATAATACATAAAATGACGGTGTGGAAGAGAGAGAGAAAGAAGAAGACAAAGCGAGAAAGATTGAAGGGAGGAGAGAAGCAGGAAGAGGAAGAGGGAGAGAGAGAGAAAGATAAAAACAGAAAGAGAGAAAGATAAAAACAGAAATAAAGAGAAAGATAAAACAGAAAGAGAGGAAAGATAAAACAGAGAGAGAGAGAAAGATAAAAACAGAAAGAGAGAGAAAGATAAAAACAGAGAGAGAGAGAAAGATAAAAACAGAAAGAGAGAGAAAGATAAAAACAGAAAGAGAGAGAAAGATAAAAACAGAAAGAGAGAGAAAGATAAAAACAGAAAGAAAGAGAAAGATAAAAACAGAAAGAGAGAGAAAGATCAAACTGAAAAGAGAGAAAGATAAAACAGAAGAGAGGAAAGATAAAAACAGAAAGAGAGAGAAGATAGAAACAGAAAGAGAGCGAAAGATGAAAACAGAAAGAGAGAAGATAAAAAACTGAAAGAGCGAGAAAGATAAAAACTGAAAGAGAGAGAAAGATACCACTGAAATGAGAGAGAAAGATAAAACAGAAAGAGAGAGAAGATAAAAACAGAAAGAGAGAAAGAGAAAAACAAAGAGAGAAGATCAAAAACGAAAGAAAGAGAAAGATTTAAAAACAGAAAGAGAGAAGAAAAGAGAAAAAGAAAGAGAGAGAAAGATAAAAAACAGAAAGAGAGAAAGATTAATATCGGAGAGAGAAACAGGAAGAGCGTATAGGAAACAGAAGGAGTGAATGTAGGAAAAAGTATCGAGTGGAGAGTTCGTGTGGTGACTAATTGAAAGGTGAATGTGTCCCCAAGAAAGGAGTATAAACCGTAACATGGGTTATGATGATTACTTTTTGTCTGTGTGTGGTGGTTGGTGGTGGATGTATATTTGGTGGTGGTGGTGGTGGGGTTGTGGTGCGTGTTTCCTGTCTATTATAGGTTAGTGGAAGGAAAGAATATTGTAATAGTACGAGGATAGAGAAAAGCGAGACCGGAGGAAGACTGTGAGAAGTAAAGGAGGAGAGAATAAGAGCGAGAGAGGAGAGAGAGAGAGAGAGAGAGAGAGAGAGAGAGAGAGAGAGTAGAGAGAGAGAGAGAGAGAGAGAGAGAGATAGAGAGAGAGAGATAGAGAGAGAGAGATGATAGAGAGAGAGAAAAAAAAAAAAAGAGACAAAGCTTGCAAACAACATTCCTCGTCTTACATTTTTGACATCAAGTAAACAGTGAACATCATTTATAAACAATTTCTGAACTTTCTTTTCTTTATGTTGAGTCGATCCAGTCGATGAGTGTGAACATTTTAAACTTTTTTATGTAGGTCTTGGCGATCGGTATTATCTATATAATGTTCACGCCTTCTCATGCTCAAGTGTTATGTATGCTTATTTTGTCAATACTATTCTAGACTGGGCTACTTATTGCATGCGATGACATAGTGTTTTTCAAGGTTAAAGTATGAATTTTGTGACACTTCTTGGTATGTAACTGTTTATGTGTTATGATGTGGAGGTACCTTACGTCCCTATTCTTGTTTGATCGCAAAGAGTTTAAATATAACCCATGGTTCTTAATATTCTCTCTTACTCATAACATTCACTTAAACCTATTTTCATATAACAATGCACTTTAACTAACCTACTGATATCCATGTATAGTCCACTGTGTTGTTAATATGTCACTAATGTCAGGATGATTAATAATTCAATAATTTCAGGAAACTACCACGTGTAGGTCCCTCACGCCTTTTGTAGCTTCCTTATGTTCTTATGTTCTTATAATGTCTTTTCTTCACTCTTCCTTATGTTTTTATGTTCTTATTATGTCTTTTCTTCACTCTTCCTTATGTTGTTATGTTCTTATATTGTTTTTTCTTCTCCGTTATGTTCTTATGTTTTTATAATGTCCTTTCTTCACCCTAACACAACGCTAATGCTAACGTCAAGGGAAGTTTCGCAAATATCTCCCAAGGACAGCCCTGAACAGAGCAGATTACGTATTCTTGTCCTGCCTCAAGGCTCATCATCGACCTTCCAAACTGGCAAGGCTGTCTTCTTCCTGTCATTGCTCCTCAGATATAGTTATTGCACAAGTGGGTTAGGCAAGGACAGTAACGAAGGGTGCATAAAAGAGAGACCGAAAGCTAGATAGAGATAATAAAGTTATATAAAGACAGGCAAAATAGAGATAAAGGCACGTATTCAGAAATTTTGCTCTATAGTTGTTGTTGTTTTTTGTTGTTTTTATTAATTGATAGTGGAACAGATACAGGACAGAGACATAGACAGAGATTATAATAGACCTATAAGATCCGACAAAATCGAGATAAAGGCCGATTTCAGAATTTGCTTTATATTGTTGTTGTTTTTTTGTTGTTTTTATAATATGAAATAGGTTGGAGAGAGAGACGAAACCGAGACAGAACAGAGATTATAAGACTATAAGACAGACAAAATAGAGATAAAGACACTTATTCAAATTTGCTTTAATATATATAATATATTTTTTATTGATATGATGGGTAGAGAGCTAAACAGATCTATGGACACGGGAGTTAATAAGATCTATATAGACAGACAAGATAGGGATTATGACACCTTATTCAGAAATTTTCCTTGAATAGGTACCAGATTTTTTTGCCCTTTGTTAATTAGATGATAGGGTAATGAGGCGTGGACATATTATTTTTTCGCTTCATGTATCGAATTATAAGGTTTAAAACAGTTCACTCATTCATCCTAACTCCTTTCTAATTATATTGAATCTTGTTGTAATATAATTAAGTCTACAATATTGAATTATCGCATAACTAGATACACTCGTAGGTTATAATTATTTTCTTTTGCTTCTAATTCTTCTTAAACTTAATCGTCTCATTTCATGCTGGTTCCCCATTTATTTCTGTCCCTTCTCTCTTTTTTCTCACTTATTTCTGTCCACTTCTCTCTTTTTCTCCCACTTTTTATGTCCCTTCTCTCTTTCTTCCACTTATTTCTGTTCCATTCTCTCTTTCTCCATTTGATTTTCCTGTCCACTTCTCTCTTTTTTCCACTTATTCTGTCCCTCATTCTCTCTTTTTTTCCACGTATTTCTGTCACTTCTTTCTTTCTGTCTGCATTTTTGCTGTTCACTTCTTCTTTCTTTTCACTTATTTCATGTTCACTTCTTCTTCTTTCCCTTATTTCTGTCCCTTCTTTCTTTCTTCCACTTATTTCTGTCCACATTCCTTTCTTTCTTCCACTTAATTTATGTTCACTTCTTCTTCTTCCACTATTCTGTCCACTTCTTTCTTTCTTCCACCTTATTTATTTCAACGTTCTTTCTTTCTTCACTTATTTTTGTTCACTGCTTTCTTTCTTCACTTTATTTTCGTTCACATATTTCTTTCTTTTTCCCACTTATTTCTGTTTCACTCTTTCCTTTTTTCCACTTATTCTGTCCACATTCTTTCTTTCTTCCCTTCATTCTGTTCTTACACTCACTTTCATACCAATTTCGTGCTTAGTGTCCTTTCCCTTTTTCATATTTGCTCTCTATCTATACCTTCCCATATATATATAATCCTTCCGGTCTATTTCTCTCTTCTCTCTCTCTCTCTCTCTCCTCTCTCTCTTCGTCCTCTCTTCTCTCGTCTCTCCCCTCTCTCTCTCTCTCTCTCTCTCCTCTCTCTCCTCTCTCATCTCATCTCTCCTCGTTCTCTCTCTCTCGCTCTCCCGTCTCTCTCTCGTCTCTCTCTCATCCTCTCTCTCTCTCTCTCTCTCTAGGCTCTCTCTCTTCTCTCTCTCGCCTCTCCTCTCTCTCTCCTTCTCTCTCTCTCTTCTCTCTCTCTCTCTCTCTCTCTCTCTCATCCCCTTCTCTCTCTCTCTCCTCTCGTCGCTCCTCGCTCTCGTCTCTCTCCTCTCTCTCCTCTCTCTCTTCTCTCCATAAATAGACCACCTCAATCTACGGTCTGTTTTCCTCCATCCAGACTGTATTTGTCGATCGTAAAGAATCGCTGATGCTTAAAATGATGGTGAAAGTCAACTTTGTGATGCCTCGAGGACGCCAATAATGATACCTGTTGATCCCGCGCCTTATTCCACCACCAAAAAAAAAATGAGAGGGGTAGATTTAATAGAAAAATTTCTTCTTTAGACTTCAAGACCTGACTTGTAAACGTTTCGTTCATATGTGAAATCTCTCTCTCTCCTCTCTCTCTCTCTTCTCTCTCTCTCTCTCGTGTCTCTCATCTCCTCTCTCTCTCTCTCTCTTAGCTCTCTCTGCTCGCTCGCTCGCTCGCTCTCTCTCTCTCTCTCTCCTCTATCTCTTTCTCCTCTCTCTCTCGTCTCTCTCTCTCTCTCTCTCCTGTCTCGGTCTCTGTCTCTGTCTCTGTCTCTGTCTCTCTCTCTCTCTCTCTCTATATCTCTCAGTCTCTTCTCTCTCTCGCTCCTCTCTCTCTCTCTCTCTCTCTCTGTCAGCGGAGTGTGAATGGAGTTGTGCATTTTTAAAAGTGGATGCTTTAAATGTCTCCCTGGATATGTTGCTATCACTCTTCACCTTCTAATGCTTCCCGCAGGTTCTTTCCACCCTCTGCTTTTCTCATCCTGCGATGTGCCTTGAATATAGAATAAGGTCAAATGACGCTGAAAAGAAAGACAAACGCAGAAAGGGAAGAAGAAGTAAGGGATAAGGAATATAGATAAGAACGTGTTAGGGAAGTGGGAAGGTAACGATAGAACATATAATAAAATTACCAAGACTATAAAGAATAGAAAAGGAAAAATCTTGAAAGTACGGAAGGTACATGAAGGAAAAGAAAAAATTACTAAAACTAGAAAGAATAGACAAGTGAGATCCGTTAAAAAAAATTGAAAGTGACCAAAATAATAATACAGATAGAATAATAGATAAGATGAAAATCAAGAACATAAGCAACACCGAACATTTCATAGATCAAAAGCCTGACCAATGACCCAACAAATCATGCAATCGTTCTGACGTGAAGCAAGCTCGCCTCACCTTACCTGACCTGACGATGCTGACCTTACTTCCCCTTCCTTCCAACGCTGACTTAAACCTTACCTCCCCTTCCTTCAACACTGACCTTACCTGACGTGACCTTACCTGACCTGCCTGCAACGTGACCTGCTCCCTGAAACCCTTCCTTCGCGTTGGTTCGAGTCTCCAGTGCCACAAGCTCGAGGTCAACAACGGTCGTCATCGGTGTTATGCAAAGTCATGTCTCGGACGGGGGGAAGAAGGGAGGGAGGGGAGGGTGATGAAGGAAGGAGGGAGGGAAGGTTGATGAAGGAACAGAGGAGGGCGGGTATGTAGTAGGGAGGGATGGCAGGAAGGAGTGAGAGAAGGAGGAAGGACATGAATGGAAGAGAGACAGGTGTATTGTAGGCCAGTGAATGAAAGAGATGAGGAGGGAAGGGAAATTGTAGTTCGTTAAAGCGTTTGTGATTTCATGGTTTAGGTTTACGATATTAGATGAGTCCGAGTCTGTATTCTCGTTTTATGTTATCGTATCATTATTTCTGCTCTCTTATATGAAGTTGAGGAGCGGCGGGTGAGACATTTACCTACATATCAACATTAATCTTCTTACCTCTGTGTTATTTATCTATTTTTGTTCTCACCTGTGTGTTTTGTGTTATTTCAGGTAAGGTGATGGTGTGTGTGACGTGTGTGCGTGATCTGTCTCCTACCGTCTTCTCCTGGTGAGTACCATCCCTGTGTAGATGTTACCTGTCACTGCTCCATGTCTACAATCCCCCCCTCCCCTCCCCTCTTTCTTCTCTCCCCTCCCCGATGTCCACCTAGGTACTACCTCCTTAGATCCTAACTGTACCTTCCACCCATACAACATTTTACCATACAGATTTTTACCCAATAAGAGAACAATTCGGTTGCTTTTTATTCTCACTGTCAATTTGTGGAGGTGAAATGGTATATTGTTTGAGGATCATAATGGAAATTATCGTGTGCAAATACCTCTAGTATTTATTTTTCTATATTATTCGTGTGTTTTGATCATGTTTATTGTCCTGGAATTACTGGTTCTCCTATTTATCAGATGCTTTTTGTATTGGGTCAATCCTTCGCATTACTTTTGCTCAATGCGGGCGTTTGAGGGCCACTCTTTGTCTCGATGGCAATCGTGTCGGGTCTCAGTATTTGATCTAATGAAGTTAATTTTTTTATAGTTTTTTTTTAGTTTTTTATTACATGTTGAGCCTATAGCGCAGTGGTTCTTAAACCTTGGTTCGGACTACCCCAGGGGCTCGTGGCCAGTCTCAGGGGTTCGGCGGAGGCCCTCCGAAAACGATAATGCAATTTTTCTATTATTGTATGCCGGATTATCATCAGAAGTAAATATACGCAAGATTTGCATAAAATCAGCGTGCGGTGAAGGAACAGTTTGTGATCATGTGTATGTGTGTGTCAGAGTGGGCACCACACACGAAAACCACTTCCGCACATGCAGTCCGCAAACTCTAAAGCCTTACTTTCCGATAACCGGCAGTCCGCATAGCCGCCGCCAAGTGCGTAATATTTTCCCTGCATATAATAAAAACTCATAAAGGTAAAAGCTCTTTGTAGTTGTAAATTAATTAATTTCTACTAAATCCTTTTTTCCGATTGATATAAATGATTTATATATATGTATTTTTTTTCATACCTGCCCCTCAGCACCCCACATATGATAGAAGCGCACATTTCACCTCCCCCTCATTATGACTCAATTGATCACATACGAAAGGTATACTTAGTAATAAGTAACCTAACTCCAATTATTTTTCATTGCTATGATCGTGTCATTACACTCAGACTCCCTGGTGACATTCCACCAGAGCTTGTCATGTTTCCCTTCATGAAGACCTATCTCAAAATTATCAGAAGACAGCTCTCTCTTAGGGGCCTTTATGACATCCGAACCTTTGCAAGACAGTTTATCCACGGGGGCAGAGCTGGGTATGGCCGGGTGTACTTAACAATAATTATAGATAGATATTATAAGTTTTTAATCTGCGCAATTGTGGGGTTTTTGACGCCTGCTTACAAGTGTTCAGTACAAAACGAACATTAAAAAGTAATATTAAAAAACAACTTTTTTAAATTAATCAAATATATCAAGAACAATAATGCATTAAAAGCAATAATAAAATGAATATTACAACTCACAACCTTGTTAACGAAGGCCAACCCCCTCAATCAGGTATGGACCTATGTCCCGGGGAGAAACACCTCTCTCCCAATGCTAGGGAGAGACGGTAGGCACCGTCCGCCCCCCGACACTGGACAAAAATTGGTCACGTAGGTTCCCCAAGACTAGGACAACTTCGGACCGCACGTGCTGCACATTCAGGGGTGACCACATTCATCACAGTAAGGCGGGTGGCCCCCCTCTATGAGGAATCCTGGTGTTATATAAAGTGTGACCAATACGCAATCGTGCCTATGCAGTTCTCCCATCTCCGGGAGAGAATCGCAGTAGCTCCAGTCCTCGATCTTGGCGGATGTGCGAGTTTATTTTGCCATTTTCCATCGTTCCTGCCAACTGGTGTGAACTGATCTATGGAGTGCCGAGCGTAGGTCTGTAGCCGGCACTGCAATGTGATAGAGCTTTGTCTTCTAGCTCCAGTTTTTGCCAAGGCATCAGCTTCCTCATTAACGGCAATTACCCACATGTTCCTGAAAACCAACAAAAGGCTGAAGTCCGGCCTCGTCCTCTTGAATTTTTACCTCTTCCGCAAATCACAAAAAAAACTCATTCGGACTTCCGCATTTGGGCTTTTCGGTTTGCGAAGTTTTGCCGGAGTGTCCGCTCCTGGTATGTGTGTGTGTGTGTGTGTGCTTCTTACGCCTCTCTTCCTTCCGAGGCATAGTCGTATATGGGGGGTAGTGGGGAACTCGGCCCCATGACCCATCCTTTTTGTCCCATAGGGACAAAATGTGGTTTTGCCTTTGAATATCAAATCAGGCAATATATCCTTTCTGAGGCCTTACATGCCCCTAAAAAAAAAAATGCTTGATTTAAAAAAAAATCCAACTCCCTCCTGCAAACATCCAGTTGTAGAGGTTCGCTCCGCTCCATCTCCTCCCTTAACACAATCCTGGATACACCCCGGTGGCCCCCCTCCTCTTTCGAATGCACTATGTACGTCACTGCTTCTGAATTCCTTCCTTCGATCCTTCTATATTCTAAATATACTCTTGAATGTTGCAAGCAATATATATTTACATCTTTGGTATTAATCTTGTTTTTTCGTCCCATATTTGTGGGGTTCGGCTAGTGTGCGGAATTTTCGTTAGGGTATGGGCGCCTCTGAAAAGGTTCAGAACCACTGCTAAGCGCCTGTAAGGCTACTTTTTTGTAGGCTATTTTTGTTCTTACTACTACTACTACTACTACTACTACTACTACTACTACTGACTACTAACCTATACTACTACTACTACTACTACCCACACTCCCTTCTCATCTTCTCTTTTCCGTCCACCTCTATCTTTACAGAATAACATAACCTCTCCTCCTCCTCCTCCTCCTCCTCCTCCTCCCCTCCTCCTCCTCCTCCTCCTTCCTCCTCCTCTTCCTCCTCCTTTACTCTTCATTTTCCCTTCTTGAGTAAAGATTCTGAATGGGTAAAAAAAAAAAAAAAAATTTGTCTTGGGTGGAAGTACGGTTAAGGGATCAAGGGAGTACCATAGGGTGGACATGAGGAGGGGACAGAAGAATGGAGGAAGGGGCGGGGGTAGAATGACTATACATTTTATATTCAGATGTAAAACTAGGCGCCATAAGCATTATTTCAGGTTACATAGAAGCCATGTCCCAGAAAGTTTTTTTTTTCCTCCTCCTCCTCCTCCCTCTCACCTCTCCTCTCCTCCTCCTCCCCTCCTCCCCTCCCCTCCTTCCCTCCTCATCCTCATCCCCCTCCTCCTCCTCCTCCTCTTCCTCCTCCTCCTCCTCCTCCTCCTCCTCCTCCTCCTCCTCCTCCTCCCCCTCCTCCACCTCCTCCTCCTCCTCCTCCTCCCTGTCTTCCAAAGTTGGTTAGTCAAGAAATAGTATATCTCTCTATCTTTCTCTCTCTCATCTCTCTCTCTCTCTCCTCTCATCTCTCTCTCCTCATCGCTCTCTCTCTCTCTCTCTCTCTCGCTGCAAATCTCCTCTCTCTCTCGCTCTATCTCAACTCTAGTCTCTCTCCTCCTCTCTCTCTCTCGTTTTTTTTTTTTTTTTTGTTTTTTCTCTCTCTTCTCTCTCTCTCTCTCTCTCGTCCTCTCTCTCTCTCTCTCTCGTCTGCTCTCTCTCTCACTCTCTCTCTCTCTCTCTCTCTCTCTCTCTCATCTCTCTCTCTCTCCTCTCCTCTCTCTCATCCTCTCTCTCTCTCCCTCTCTCTCTTCTCTCTCTCTCGCCCCCCCTCATCTCCTATGTTTAGTCTCCGTCTTCCTCTTCTCCTAATCCCATCTCCTATTGCTTCAATCATTTTCTCTTTTACTTTGAACCTTTACATCTTCTTCCTCTTCCGTGTTGCCATTTTATCTTTCATATCGTATTTCTTCCTTCTCTTTTTCCAGTCTCTGATATCCTCTTGTCTTTCTTCTTTCATGTGTCTGCTATCCGCAAAAGCCGCCCCCGGGTGGACTTTTGGCTAGCTCCTTCGAGGGCTATTGGTTGGGCCTTTGGCCGTCACCAAACACAGACTCTCCAGATAGCCCCTTCTAACTTTCCTGAAATCATGGCTGTACAATGTATGTGTTTAACCGCTTACCCATCCATTACCCATTACCCATCACCCCCCACCCATTCACTCACCCATTACCCATCACCCACACCCATTCATTCACGTTCCATTACCCATCACACCCACCTATTCCCTCACCTAACCCATACACCCCCGACCATCACCGTCCCACCCATTCACTCACTCATCACCCACACCCCAATACCCATTCAACCCCACCCATTCACTCACACCATTACCCATTACCACTACTCAAGGTTTCCTCCAGTGTTCCTCGCAACCCACAGTTTTTTTTTTTTCACAATTCTTGCGCTATAAGCTACTAAAATTTAAAAATATATAAGTGATCGGATCATGCCTATTGGGCTTATAATGTCCCTGGTCCGACCTGGTTCCAAAACTGTGCCATATGATGGATTGTGCCACGGGGGGCGGCACCATCGCGACACACACACCACAGACACACACAACACACTTTCGCTTATATTATAGAGATACTTTTCATTATCTTCTCTTTATTTTTGCCATGGTAATCATTTTCATTACATTTTCCTATATTTTCGACTATAAATTCTCCTCTTTTTTAGCCTTCATCCCTCTTCCTCCTCCTCCTCATCATAATCAGCACTATCCTCATTATCTCACCAATTCTCATTCAATTCTGTGGTACCTGAGCTAAGCCGGGAGTATTTTCACGTCCGTTCCGGGCTCGAACACTTATAGGAAGACGTAGTAAGGGTGACGGTATTTCGTATGTTTTTTCACTCTGGTACTTATGTGGCATTTCGTCCTCATTTTATGGCTTTTTCGAAACCTAATCAACGTACATGTATATAACACGATTTTAATTTCAACATAGGTGGCGAGTGCCGGGAAAGGGTGTTTTGATTTGTGTGTTTTATATATATATGGTTTATATGGGTAGAGTAACGGAGGAAACTGAGAAATTTTTTTGGGGTGTAGTGTATAGCCTCCAAACTTTTTAAAAGAGGATTCGCTCCTATATGGGAAGAAATAAACAGGCCCCTGCAGATATAATCGACTATGCGTGGGGGAGATTTTAATCTTGGGAATATAGACTGGGTTTTATCATAGGTGACAGCGACGCGATGGATTGTTAATATAACCCAGGTTAACTTCCTAAGTCAGCAATCAAGGAGCCTACTAGAGGAGATAATATTCTAGATCTTTGTTTGACAATAGAGACGATTTATTTACAGATGTGGAGGTCGGTGGAAAGTTAGATATTAGCGCCATTATGAGATCAGATTTAGCTTAAAGGGGAAGTTGGGAAAAATAATTGGAAAATAAACATAGAATACCTAATTTCAAAAAGGGCCCAAATTATGCAGGATTAAGAAGACACCTGGAGGTTATTAATCGGGAGGTTGGAGTGGTGGGGGGGAAAAAATTTTTTCCTAGGTAAGGACAGGGGTTGACAGCTGGAAAGGCCAATTATGAAGGATTAGGAAGGCACCTGGAGGTAATTAGAGCGGTTAGATTGAAAGTGAGGTCGGGGCTGGGGAGGGTAATTAAGCGGTTAGAATGGAAGTGAGTCGGGGCTTAGGATGTAATTAAGTGGTTAGATATAAAAAGATGAGGTCGGGCTGGGAGGATTATCTCATTGTAGGGAATATATTGACGAACAGGAAAAAAGAAAATTTTTTTAGGGAAATAAGGTCCAGAAAGAATGATCCAAAATGGTGACCATAATTTAAAACACAACATTGGGTAAAAAGGAACATTTATTTAAGGTTCAAGGCAGGTTTGGTAAACAAAGAACAGTATAACGGATGGCAAGACAGGAAAAAAATAACTCAAGTGTTAAGGACAAATATGAGATTAAAGTACAGACAGGCGAAAAGTGACCCAAAGGGTTCTACAGGTATATAAAAAACCCAAGACAAGGGAATTATTTTGGGCCGTTAAGGTTAGGACAGGGTGAGGTTTTAAAATACGGATGAGGATATGTAAAAGTCTAAATGTTTATTTCTTAAGTGTTTTACGGAGAGGATACCCCAGACGATACCTGACAGTGAACAGATGTTCAAGGAAGCGATGAGGAGAAACTCAAAGATATTGTGATAACTAGGGAATTGGTGGAAGAGGGTATAGATAAATGAATTTTAAATCGCCAGGCCCAGATGAAGTGTATCCCGGGTATTAAGGAAATTTGCAAGGAGGTTGTTAGTGATTTCGTTAGTGCACATTTTTAGGAAATGGGTTTGGATGGCGATGTGCCATTATTGTGGAAAAAGGGAAAATGTTGTTCCATATTTAAGAAGGGAGACAGAGGACTAAAGTCAAATTATCGACCCGTAAGCTAACGTCGTGCAGAAAATTATTGGAATCTATTATTTCAAAAACGTTAGAGAACACTTAGATAAACATAGTTTGATCAATGATTCACAACATGGATTCACAAGGGTAGACAAGGGTAGGTCTGTCTCCCCAAATTTATTGAGTTTTTATAGGAAAGTTTATGAGACGGCAGATAATGAAAGGATTATGATATAATATATTGGACCTTTTGTAAAGGGATTTGACAAGTACCACACGAGCGACTCTAAATAAGGTTAAGGCTCATGGAATAGATGGGAAGGGTTTTTCATTGGATCAGAGCTTGGCTAAGAATAGGCAACAAGGGTTTACAATTAATGGCTCTAAATCTGAATGGAAATGGTGACAAGTGGAGTTCCACAAGGGTCTGTTTTGGGTCCATTACTATTTTGATTTACATCAACGACTTGGATAGTGGATTGCAGTGATATCAGCAAGTTTGCTGATGATACTAAGGTAGGTAGGATTATTGGATCACAGTCTGATGTAAACATATTGCAGGGGACTTAGATAAACTTAACGAGTGGGGGATCAGATGCGATGGAATTTAATATTGATAAGTGCAGCGTTATGAAAGTTGGGGGAAAAAACCCTGGTAATAGATACCCCATAAGCAATGTATCGCTGAAAAGATCAGAAGGTGAAAAAAATCTTGGGTGAGTGTGAGCCCAGACCCCCGACCTAGGGAAAAAATGTATTGAAGCTAGAAATAGAGCTAATAGAGTTTAGGGTTCATTACCAAAGTGTTTAAAAGTAGAGGCGGAAGGTATTCTAAGCTTTATCTGGCTCTAGTCAGCCTCACCTAGACTATGCGGTTCAGTTTTGGTCTCCATATACAGGATGGATATAGCCTTGTTAGAAACAGTGCAGAGAAGGATGACCAAAATGATACAAGGATGCGTAACTTTAGTTATGAGAAGAGATTGAAGTTATTAAAATTACACTCACTCGAGGACGCAGAGTAAGGGGCGATCTGATAGAAGTTTTTAAGTGGATAAAGGGATTAATAAAAGGAGAGGTAGGAAAAATTCTTACGGGTTTTAACCAGGGTAGAAAGAAGTAACGGATTCTAGCTGGAAAAGCGTAGATTAGAAAGGAAATAGGGAAAAACTGGTTCACAAATAGGGTGGCGAATGAATGGAATGGTCTCAGTAGACAGGTAGTTAGTGCTGAGTCATTAGGGGGCTTAAAGAAGGGCTGGATAGGTTCCTGGATGGGGATGAAAGGTGGATGTAGGGAGTGTTAGGTGACAGGAACTACCACGTGTAGGCCTCGCGGCCTCTTTTAGCTTCCTTATTTTCTTAGTTTTCTATGTTCTTATTTATATTTGTTTTTCTATGATGGAAAAAAAAATCAAGGACTTATTATTTTTGTGTGTGTGTGTTGTTGTGTGTGTGTGGTGGTGTGTGTGTGTGTGTTGTGTGTGTGTGTGTGGGGTGTGTGTGTTTTTGTGTGTGTGTGTGTGTGTGTGTGTTGGCACTTGTTATATAGCTAATCATAGACTCTATATGGGTTTCGATTCCTTTATTTGTTTCTTTCTTTTTATTTCAGAAACAATGATTTAATCGACAAAAAATGATGAAAATCGTGTTTAGTAAAAAATCGTGTTCGCAAATAGTGACGAGTCGCATATTTGCATGTTTGTTATTGTAAAATCAAAATATAACTAGGTCTGTTGCATATGTTTGTTTTTCTTTTGTTTCGTTGCTGTAATACCCGCCATAACGCTTTTAAAATGCATAATTTTTAAAAATGGTTAAACTAGTTACATGTTTTTAGTAGATTGTTACCTGTAAAAAAAAAAAAGTTTAAAAAAAAAAAAGAGAGAAAGAGAGAGAGAGAGAGAGAGAGAGAGAGAGAGAGAGAGAGAGAGAGAGAGAGAGAAACCCGCATTGTAACAGAAGGAGAAAAACGAACAAGGTAATAAACTTTAAACTCACCTAACACAACTCATGTATTCAGATAGACTTTACACTCTTTATGCCACTCAACACTGATTCCTGACATCATATCACTTGAACACTATTTGTTTAACCCCTTGAGGCCCAAACGTATTCCATTGTAATTTGGTGCCATTAGACATTTTTATTTTTACAATGATTTTATTGAACCTGTTTGATCCTAAGCTGTGAGTGGACTTGTCACGATTTACTTTGGGCCGTCATTAGACTTAAGCTTCTTACCGTGGTAAAACTTGTGACTTTATATATAACTAACCTTAAAAGTGTACATATATATATAAAACAATATATTTTATAATGTATCCTTGTCAACTAACTAAATTGGGATATCAGTTACCCTTTTTT
>JACEEZ010017673.1:2500-5000 GCA_016584305.1 Chionoecetes opilio
GGGGGGGCCTCTGGTTTAAATATCAGTTAAGGGGGAACTAAAATTATCTATTTTTCTATTATCTCACTTAGGCTAATTACGTAATTTAGGGTCTTTGGGTTTTTTCATATTTTTATTTTCAAATTTTGTTTATGTAATGTATAAGTAACCTAAATAACCTAATAAACTAACCTAAAAAACGCTAAAATGACCTAAAATGAACTAGAATAAGCCTAAAAATTATCTAAAATTAACTAGAATAAACCAAAATTAACTAGAATAAACCTAAAATGACCTTAAAATAAACCTAAAATGACCTTAAAATAAACCTAAAATAACCTTAAAATAACCCAAAAATGACCTTAAAATAACCCTAAAATGACCTTAAAATAACCCTAAAATGACTTATTAACCTAAAAAAAAAAAAAAATAACCTAAAATAAACTAAAATGACCAAAAATTAACCAAAAATAAACTCAAATTAACCTTAAAATAAACCAAAAATAACCTAAAATTAACTAGAATAAACCAAAAATAACCTAAAATTAACTAGAATAAACCAAAAATAACCTGAAATTAACTAGAATAAACCTAAAATAACTTTAAAATAACCTAAAAGTAACCTAAATTAAACTAAAATGACCTAAAATAACCTAAAATTAACTAGAATAAACCAAAAATAACCTGAAATTAACTAGAATAAACCTAAAATAACTTTAAAATAACCTAAAAGTAACCTAAATTAAACTAAAATGACCTAAAATAACCTAAATTAACTTAAAAATAAACCAAAAATAACCTAAAATTAACTAAACCTAAAATATCCGAAAATAAATCTAAAATTAACTAAAAATAAACCTAAAATAAACCTATACGTCTATTGGTGATATCAATTTAGTTATTATTATCATTACCATTATTAATATTTCTAACACAAGCGTCCATATAATTCTATTTCTAACTTTAAAGACCCATGAAATTGTGGCCTAAATCTAACTTTTTAACTTGGCTATTATTATTATTATCATTATTATTATTATTATTATTATCATTATTATCATTATAATTATTATTGTTGTTATTATCATTATTATTATTATCATTATTATTGTTGTTATTATCATTATTATTATTATCATTATTATTG
Source organism: Chionoecetes opilio (assembly GCA_016584305.1). NCBI lineage: Eukaryota > Metazoa > Arthropoda > Malacostraca > Decapoda > Majidae > Chionoecetes > Chionoecetes opilio. The sequence goes on from JACEEZ010017673.1 coordinate 3,627, forward strand.
TTGTTATTATCATCATTATTATTATTATTATTATTGTTGTTATCATTATTATCATTATCATTATTATTGTTGTTATTATCATTATTATTATTATTATTATTATTATTGTTGTTATTATCATTATTATTATTATCATTATTATTGTTGTTATTATCATCATTATTATTATTATTATTATTGTTGTTATCATTATTATCATTATCATTATTATTGTTGTTATTATCATTATTATTATTATTATTATTGTTGTTATTATCATTATTATTATTATCATTATTATTGTTGTTATTATCATTATTATTATTATTATTATTATTGTTGTTATTATCATTATTATTATTATTTTTATTGTTGTATTATCATTATTATTATTATTATTATTGTTGTTATTATCATTATTATTATTATCATTATTATTGTTGTTATTATCATTATTATTATTATTATTATTATTGTTGTTATTATCATTATTATTATTATTATTATTGTTGTTATTATCATTATTATTATTATTATTATTGTTGTTATTATCATTATTATTATTATCATTATTATTGTTGTTATTATCATTATTATTATTATTATTATTATTATTGTTGTTATTAACATTATTATTGTTGTTGTTATTATCATTATTATCATTATCATTATTATTGTTGTTATTATCATTATTATTATTATCATTATTATTGTTGTTATTATCATTATTATCATTATTATTATTATTATTATTATTACTGTTGTTGTTTTAGCTCATTTTAAAGAAGTTTGAGCTAGTTTAACCTAACAGTAGTTAATGGAGGTAAAGAGAGGGGAAGGAGGGGGGAGGGGAAAGGGATGTGGGGGGGGGGGGGGGGGATTTAAAGCCCACGGTATAAATATGAGAAACTTATTAAAGGCGTTATTGTGCTTGCAAGTGTGTGTCTGTGTGAACCTTATGGTCTACTGTTACTCTAGCGGTACCTCTCTCTCTCTCTCTCTCTCTCTCTCTCTCTCTCCTCTCTCTCTCTCTCTCTCTCTCTCTCTCTCTCTCTTACATAACCAAAATTGTGTGTAATCTTTTTTCCCTTGTAACGAAAAAAATTACACTCCATATTCTTTTTCGTGTGTGTGTGTGTGTGGTGTGTGTGTGTGTGTGTGTGTGTGTGTGTGTGGTGTGTGTGTGTGTGTGTGTGTTGTGTGTGTGTGTATGTGTGTGGGTGGTGTGTGTGTGTGCGTGTGTGTGTGTGTGTTACAGGATGTGTGAAGCAAGAGTTGGCTGGCTCGTCTGACTGAGCTGGGGCCTTTCACTGACTTGGGTGGTGGTGGTGGTGGTGGTAGAGGGAATAAAGGGAGAGAGAGAGAGAGAGAGAGAGAGAGAGAGAGAGGAGAGAG
>JACEEZ010017673.1:15000-27500 GCA_016584305.1 Chionoecetes opilio
CACGGAAATAAACCGAAAAAACACTCACAATAACAATAAACCAATTAAACCAAAACTCAAAATAACATTACTAACAAAAAAAAATAAACCAAAATACTCAAAAAAACATTAAAACACGGAAATAAACCTAAAAAAATACTTATAACAAAAACAAAAAAACCAAGCTTACCTTATCACTCGGTATATTTCTGGAACCCATTTTTTCTTGCTGGTGAAACGACGAACAAAAAAAACACACAAAACAGCACTTTCGACCCACACCTCACCGTTATAATTTTCCTTTTCCACCCAATAAACCCTTAGATAGGTTGACCCACAGTTCTAAGGGGGAGAGAGAGATAGGGAGGGAGGGGAGAGGGGTAAAATAGGGAATAATAATAATAACGATAATAATCCTGAACCTCAATTACATCACTGGTTCAGGGTACGAGTGAGCAGTAGTCCCCTTCTTAATGGTGTAATGGGGCCACTGTAGACACAATAAAGGAGGAGAGCCATTCAAATAAGGTGTCTAATGGCGAGAGAGCTATACACGTCCTGCTCCCGTCACACACAAAGACACACAGACTTAAGATGGCCGTCGTGGCACCTGCGCATTGCCTCTGTTCCCTATATATCAATTAAAAAAAAGACCGTATTTAGGCCACCCTAGATATCCATTAAGGCCTAAAACTGTCTAACTAAATTTTAGTATCTTAATTATGGGTATTTTATATGTGTTTATAGTGTATTTTAGTATCTGTGGTATTCGATGTTAGTTAAAATTACTATATATAGGTTTTCCAGATGTTTGTTGGTATTCTAAACATCATTGATTGATTATAGTTTATTTATTTATGCTATTCTATTGGGTTTTTTAGGCTCAGTTTCCAAATTTGGTTTATTCTTCCAGATCATGTTTTAGCGGGTTTCTATAGGTTTGTTCCATGTTTCTGGTGTCAAAATGGAGTTTAAGGTGTTTTTTATAGATTAATGTAAGCTATGAGGTCTTTTTTATAGATAGATATTTAGTATTTATAGGATATAGTCGTTTTTTACAACAATATAAGTTTATGTAGGAGAGCTTGAGGTTGTTTTGCTTTGGATCGAGCGTCGGAAAAAAAATGAAGATGCCTTTAGATTTTACTTTTCCTTATTTCTCCATATTAATCAAACTAAGAGGATACATTTATTATGAGAAAGATTGATTTTTTATTTATTAGCATCATGATTTTATGAATAAGTTGGGTTTAGGACACAAATAGCCTCTTTAAATTGATGATGAAAAGATGTCTTCGCGCATATTAGAAGGGCGAGTTTGTTTACGTTGAGGCGCCCGTGTCCGCCCCTCCTCCTCCTTCCCTTCCTCTTACCATGATAGAGAATAATAGATTAGCTCCACAAGTTAAAGAGTAAACAAAACAATTATAACAGTGTACGTGAAGTGAAGAAAAGTGAAGATAAAACAATACTAAACGACACAAAATAAGAGAAGAGTAGAAGGAGGTGGAGCGTAAGGAAGGCTGTGTTACAATTTCCTCCTCCCCCTTCTCTTCCGCTTGCCATATTTTCCTCCTCCCATCACCATCGCCTCGTCAGCTGTCATGTGAGTGCCTTTTACCCACCATTGTTTTGTTCCTTAATACTTCACACGGTTGTTATTAAGGTCAGGTAAGGTGTACATAAGGGAGGGAAGGAGAGGGATGGGTACCGTATGCTTCCTGTTGCGTTCACGTATTTTCCTACTGATTAAATTGATGAAATTTTCTTCGGTAAATTTAAAAGGAAGACCCTGAGTGCCTATGACCAACTACTTGACTGATCGATTGTTTAGCTTGGCACACCTTACTGCTCGCCGTGGCCAGGGACGTAGAACCCCCTGAAGGGATTAACCCCAGGCTGCCCACTATTGCACCGACAATGCACCCATAGCTGGGGCGGGATGGCCATTGACGCAAAAAAATATAAATAAATAAAAGCAAAAAATATAAATATATAAAGCAAAAAATAAAACTATAAAAAATTAGAAAAAAAAAAAAAAAATACAAAAAATCTAAATATAGCTATTAAGAATTAAAAAATATAGAAAATATAAATTTTTTAAATCAAAATATAAAAAATATAAAATAAAATAAGATAAAATGAAAACAGTAAAAAATCAAAGCAATAAAAAAAAAATTAAATAAATAAAATTCCTAAAATATTTTTTGTTTCCTTAAAGCATTATTTTGCTTTCTTAATACACGTTAACTCTATGAATTGGCTGTCAAGAGTTGCCATTAGTGGGGGAAAAATTCACAGTATAAGATGCGAATTTGACTTGTAGTATAGTTTAGTAAGTAGTCATTTAAGGCAATATCCTGTTATCCGGCCGGCCTGATAGCAGTGATAACCGGCTATTTCAAGTAAGGCCGGATACCGGATACTAAAAAACAGGCCGGATAACCGGATAGCAACTGGATATCCAGTACATCCCTAATTCTGTGTGTAGTTAGCCTGTTTAATGTGACAATATGAATAATTTATTTTATTTTACTATGGTCATGGCTTGCCTGGTGGTGAGTGCAGTGTTCCCCGGCAGGGTGTGAGGGTGTGAGGGCATGGTCTGCAGAGTGCCGAGGCGTGGTAATCCCCAGCCATGAATTCCTTCAAGAGTTTCATGAATAAGGTGAGTCATGTTGAGTACCTCATTGTTCATGGCGTGAAATTAACGATAAAGATGCATGTTACAACTTTACAATATTGATCTTATTAATTGAGTTTTATGACAATCACTAGATAGTCTTTATATCAAATCACTTGTTGGTGAAGGAGAAATGGGCTCGTGTCTATTGGCATCATCACTTGGGTTTTCTGTATAATTTCCACCTCAGTATGTAATGAGGATACTATGCACTGCCACAAACTATTACTAAGACACCACATTGTGTAGGCTGAGGGACAAGTTGGGTAGGTTTGTGTAATGTCCAAACCTGAATGTGTGTGAGTGTGTGTATTTACCTAGTTGTGTTTACCTAGTTGTATTTTACAAGGCCTGAGCTACGCTCGTATGGCCCCGTCTCCATTGCCACATTTTATCATTCATCCTTAGTGCTTAGTGTTGGCCGAAGCCACCACCCCGGGAGGCGGGTCACAAACCCCCGGCTAACACCCGGTACCCATTCACTGCTGGGTGGACAGGGGCTCGGGTTTTAAGAAGACCACCCAATGGTCCACCCATCTATCTTCGCTCCGCACGGGGATCGAACCCGTGACTTCTCGGTTGTGAGCCGAACCTGCTAACCACTACACTACAGTGTGTGTGTGTGTGTGTGTGACTCTCCCATCATCCCCAGGTGGGTGAGCGTGTGAGGGAGGTGGGACCCCAGGGCACAGGCAACGGCGAGGGGCCTGAGGGGGTGGAGGGGGTGGAGGGGTTCCTGTGTCCCACCTGCTTCCTCAGCTTCCCCACCCCGGAGGTTCTGCAGGACCACTATGAGGCGGAGCACATCGAGCCTGCCGCCAACTACCTGTGTCCCGTGTGTAAAGCCAGGCTCAACTCACAACAGGAACTAGAGAAACACTACTCCACCATCCACAGCTTGAAAGGTAAGGCTATAAGGGAGGAAATGTGATGTTAAACAAAAAGAAAAGGTTATAGGGAAGGAAATGTGATGTTAAACGCACTACTCGACCATCCACAACTTGAAAGGTAAGGTTATAGGGAAGGAAATGTGATGTTAAACGCACTACTCGACCATCCACAACTTGAAAGGTAAGGTTATAAGGGAGGAAATGTGATGTTAAACGCACTACTCCACCATCCACAACTTGAAAGGTAAGGTTATAGGGAAGGAAATGTGATGTTAAACGCACTACTCCACCATCCACAACTTGAAAGGTAAGTTATAGGGAAGGAAATGTGATGTTAAGCACTACTCACCATCCACAACTTGAAAGGAAGGTTATAAGGGAGGAAATTGATGTTAACGTACTACTCACCATCCACAACTTGAAAGGTAAGGTTATAGGGAAGGAAATGTGATGTTAAACGCACTACTCGACCATCCACAACTTGAAAGGTAAGGTTATAAGGGAGGAAATGTGATGTTAACCCCTTCACATCCAGATCTTTCCTATGCTAGTACAGTATATGAAATTGTCTGTTGTTAGCCATCAATCAACAGCAAGGCCCGACTCAACTCACAACAGGAACTGGAGAAGCACTACTCCACCATCCACAGCTTGAAAGGTACATAAGAACATAAGAAGAACATCAGAAAATAAGGAAGCTACAAGAGGCCGTGAGACCTACACGAGGTAGTTCCTGTTACTTAACTCTACCTATATCCACCTCTCTTCCCCATCCATGAATTTATCCAGACTCCTTTTAAAGACCCCAATAGACTCCACATGACCACCTGGCGACTGAGTCATTCCAATCATTCACCACCCTATTTGGAACCAATTCTCCAATTCCTTTTTAAATCTACGCTTTTCCAGCTTGAATCCGTTACTTCTTATTCAAAGGTAAGGTTATAGAAAAGCACTACTCTACCATCCACAGCTTGAAAGGTTAGGTTATAAGGGAGGAAATGTGATGGTAACCCCTTCACACCCAGATCTTTCCTATGCTATATAATATTGACTGTTGTTAGCCATCCATCAATCATTGGGGGCAGACGCCGGGGGTTTAGTCGCCGACGATCCAACCATGCGACTGGTTGTACTGGATTACATGTTACCAGTAGCAGGGGACAGCCCGGACCAGACACCATGTTGTTAGCCATGAAATTACAAAAAGTAACTACGTACATCCGAATATTTTGAATATTTTTTTAGAAGATTTTGGAAAGTTATGAAAAATTAGTAGTAATAAGGAAGATTTTGGAAAATTATGAAAGATCTAGTAGGGAAGATTTTGGAAAGTCATGAAAAATCTAGTAATAAGGAACATTTTGGAAAGTTATGAGAAATCCAGTGATAATAGTGAAGATATAATTGTAATAGTAATGAAAATAAAAAATAAATAAAAAATAGTAACTAAAAATCCAGTAGAAGTAGAGAAGTTTTGACAGTGGTGCAATGGTCCCTTAGACACGAGTGGGCACAGCTTGGAGGCGCTGCGTGAGGAGCTGACGGAGCTCTCCACCAGCCTGCGGGAGGAGCGGTGGTACTCGGAGGAGCTCAAGAAGGAGGTGGAGCGCCTGCAGGACGCCTTTAAGAAGAAGGACGGAGGGGAGGACAACTTTGTGCATAAGGTAAAGCAACTCTGCACTTTTCTTTACACTCTTGTTGTTTATTATGGTGAGAACTGGTGTTTATCTTTATATCGTTTTATCATTTATTTACTGTTATTGGTCTTTAGTAATTGCCTGCTACAACCACTACTACGTCTTACCAACCCTCCTTCTCCAGTAGTAGTATTTTTATTATTACTACATTGGTCTTTGGTAATTGCCTACTACAACTACTACTACTACTACTACTACTACTACTACTACTACTACTACTACTACTACTACTACTACTACTACTACTATACAACAACCACTACTACTACTACTACTACTACTACTACTACTACTACTACTACTACTACTACTACTACTACTACTACTACTACTACTACAATAACAACCACTACTACTACTACTACTACTACTACTACTACCACCACTACTACTACTACTACTACTACTACTACTACTACTACTACTACTACTATTATACAACAACCACTACTACTACTACTACTACTTCTAAAACTACTACTTCTACTACTATACAGCAACCACTACTACTACTATACAACAACCACTACTACTACTACTACTACTACTACTACTACTACTACTACTACTACTACTACAATAACAACCACTTCTACTACTACTACTACTACTACTACTACTACTACTACTACTACTACTACTACTACTACTACTACTACTACTACTACTACAATAACAACCACTTCTACTACTACTACTACTACTACTACTACTACTACTACTACTACTACTACTACTACTACAATAACAACCACTTCTACTACTACTACTACTACTACTACTACAATAACAACCACTTCTACTACTACTACTACTACTACTACTACTACTACTACTACTATACAACAACCACTACTACTACTACTACTACTACTACTACTACTACTACTACTACTACTACTACTACTACTACTACTACAATAACAACCACTTCTACTACTACTTCCTTCCTTCCTTACCAACCCTTCTTCTCCAGTCCCAGTTAGAGGCAGCCGAGGAGTCCAGGAAAATGCTCACCTCGGAGGTAGTGCTGCTCAGGAAACAGCTCGCGGAGTCCATCGAGGGTAACGGCAGCTTGCGCCAGGAGAAGGACAGCCTGGAGACACGCGCCTCAGAGTTTGCCGTGGAGAGGGCCGAGCTGCGGGCCACCCTAGACACCCTGCAGGCCGAGAAGGTGGGTTAGGGTGTCTGTTTTTTTTGCTTTTTTTACATCACACACAAAAAAGCTAAAAACAAGAATCAACCGTTTTTTTTTTTTTCTCTCTCTCATTACCAATACTAATACTGATCGTTGTATTGAAGTAATGATTAATCTAGCAATGCCTATCATATTTTTTTGTCTTGTAGTAAGTTTTGTCTAATTTGTGGTTTTTAAGGAATATCTGGAAGTATCATGTCATTGTGAATTGGCTGAAATAGGGACTTATAATCATTGTAACTGAAAACTGACTCCAGATTCGTGTTCAGCATGCCCGAAAACTGCTAGGAACTAATTTTCAAGCAAATCTATTTTTCAAATTTTTTGGCAAATTTTGCAAGGGATTTGCAAGGCCTTGATTTTTTTTTAGAAAATCACGTTTTTCACAATAACTAAAAAACTATGACAGATACGTGCACCATGTACAGAGAAGTAAATATGAAGTGGATCAAGGGCTATCATGGCGTAAAGCAAAAAAATATAGAGGGTAAATAAACGAGAAAATAGTATATTCGTACATTTATACAAAACATCAATTTTCTCGACAACCATGAGGTGTTTTAATTTGTCCCATAATTATTCCCGTTTTCAGCCATAATATCTCTCTCCCTATTTTTTTTATTTTTTTTTACACTTTATTGTTGAATTCTTGTAGGTTTTACAGTCAGGAGCTTCAACTGGACTACTGAGAACTATCTTGACTTTTTCAGAATGTTGATATTCTTAATCATGCATACTTATCTCTTTAGCTAACATACATACATGCATTCTATTCTATTTTTCTCTCTCTCTCTCTTCTCTCTCTCTCTCATCTCTTTCTATCTACTATCTTCTGACTCTCTTCAGGAATTGTAATTATTCTTAACATGCATACTTATCTTATTAGCTCTAACATCTACATTACATGGATTTACTATTCTATCTCTCTCTCTCTCTCTCTCTCTCTCTCTCTCTCTCTCTCTCTCTCTCCTCCTCTCTCTCTCTCTCTCTCTCTCTCTCTCTCTCCTCTTCTCTCTCTCCTCCTCTCTCTCTCTCTCTCTCCTCTCTCTCTTCTCTCTCCTCTCTCTCTCTCTCTCTCCTCTCTCTCTCTCTCTCTCTCCTCTCCTCTCTCTCTCTTCTCTCTCTCTCTCTCTCTCTCTCTCTCTCTCTCTCTCTCTCTCTCTCTCTCTCTCTCTCTCTCTCTCTCTCCTCTCTCTCTCTCTCTCTCTCTCTCTCTCTCTCTCAGGTGGGCATAGAGTCAGAGCTGCATGAGATCCGGTCGACTCGTGCCAGCCAGGAGACGCAGGGCCATACGGAGCACCACCATCTGCTGCACGAAGTGAGCCGCCTGCAGGACCAGCTGGCCAACAAGGAGAAGGAGGTGAGGCAGGTGGTGGTGGTGGTGGTAGTGGTAGTGGTGGTGTGGTGGTAGTGGTAGTGGTAGTGGTGGTAGTAGTGGTTAGTTTTCATGCTTTTTATATTAGTTCAAGCTTAGTATTGCTTTATTTTTTTATGTTAAGCTTGTTTGCACTCATATTTTAACGATTAAGCTGAATTGCACTCAAGTTTTACCCTGTCAAGCTTAATAACCCTCAATTTTTACCCTGTCAAGCTTAATTGCACCCAAATTTTGTCTTGTCAAGCTTAAATGCACTAAAATGTTACCCTATCAAGCTTAATTGCACCCAAATTTTGTCTTGTCAAGCTTAAATGCACTAAAATTTTACCCTATCAAGCTTAGTAACCCTCAAATTTTACCCTGCCAAGCTTAATTGCACCCAAATTTTACCCTGTCAAGCTTAATTCATTACACTCACATTTTACCCTGTCAAACATAGTTACACTTCAACTTACCCTGTTCAGCTTATTGCATGACCTTTTTGCTAGTGTTGATATGCATGGCTATTGTTATCTTGAACGTGGCTGTTGTTATCTTGAACGCTGGTTTATAGCTATTGTTTTTTTCTTCCTTATGTTTTTTGTTATCATGGTCTTGCCTTGTGACTCCTAGGCCTCTGTTTTGAAGGCCGAAGTTTTTAGTCTGACGAGTTTAATGGTTTAACTTTATAGAACTTATGGGTTTATTGTCGAGGGTTTGGTTTTCTGGTTAGTTTAGGTTAGTTAGTTTTTCTGGTTAGTTAGTTAGTTAGGTTAGTTAGTTTTTCTGGTTAGTTAGTTAGTTAGGTTAGTTAGTTTTTCTGTTTAGTTGTTTTCTGGTTAGTTAGGTAGTTGTAGTTAGTTTTTTCTGGTTTAGTTTGGTTTCTGTTAGTTTAGTTAGTTTTATCTGGTTGTTGTGGTTAGTTGGTTTTTCTGTTTATTGTTATTAGTTATTTGGTTAGTTAGTTTTTCTGGTTAGTTTAGGTTTGAGTTAGTTTGTTTTCGTTAGTTTAGGTTAGTTTTGGTTAGTTTTTTCTGGTTTAGTTTAGGTTAGTTAGTTTTTCTGGTTAGTTTAGGTTAGTTAGTTAGTTTAGTTAGTTTTTCTGGTTAGTTAGTTTTTCTGGTTAGTTAGTTAGTTAGGTTAGTTAGTTTTTCTGGTTAGTTAGTTAGTTTTTCTGGTTAGTTAGGTTAGTTAGTTTTTCTGGTTAGTTAGTTAGTTTTTCTGGTTAGTTAGTTAGTTTTTCTGGTTAGTTTAGTTAGGTTAGTTAGTTAGTTAGTTTTTCTGGTTAGTTAGTTAGTTAGGTTAGTTAGTTTTTCTGGTTAGTTAGTTAGGTTAGTTAGTTTTTCTGGTTAGTTAGGTTTTTCTGGTTAGTTTAGGTTAGTTAGTTTTTCTGGTTAGTTTTAGTTAGGTTAGTTAGTTTTTCTGGTTAGTTAGGTTAGTTAGTTTTTCTGGTTAGTTGGTTTTCTGGTTAGTTTAGGTTAGTTAGTTAGTTTTTCTGTATTAGTTGTATTTTCTGGTTAGTTGGTTTTTCTGGTTAGTTATTAGTTATTTTAGTTAGTTAGGTTAGTTTAGTTTTTCTGGTTAGTTGGTTTTTCTGTAGTTAGGTTTAGTTAGTCTGTTAGTTGTTTTGTTAGTTAGTTAGGTTAGTTAGTTTTTCTGGTTAGTTGGTTTTCTGGTTAGTTTAGGTTAGTTAGTTAGTTAGGTTAGTTAGTTTTTCTGGTTAGTTGGTTTTCTGGTTAGTTTAGGTTAGTTAGTTAGTTAGTTAGTTTTTCTGGTTAGTTGGTTTTCTGTTTAGTTTAGGTTAGTTAGTTAGTTAGTTTTTCTGGTTAGTTTAGTTTAGTTAGGTTAGTTAGTTTTTCTGGTTAGTTGGTTTTCTGTTTAGTTTAGGTTAGTTAGTTAGTTAGTTTTTCTGGTTAGTTGGTTTTTCTGGTTAGTTTAGGTTAGTTAGTTGTTAGTTTTTCTGGTTAGTTTAGTTTAGTTAGGTAGTTAGTTAGTTTTTTTCGGTTAGTTTAGGTTAGTTCTGTTAGTTTGGTCTGTAGTTAGTTAGTTTTTCTGGTTAGTTAGTTTTTCTGGTTAGTTTAGGTTAGTTAGTTTTTCTGGTTAGTTTAGGTTAGTTAGTTAGTTAGGTTAGTTAGTTTTTCTGGTTAGTTTAGGTTAGTTAGTTAGTTAGGTTAGTTAGTTTTTCTGGTTAGTTGGTTTTCTGGTTAGTTTAGGTTAGTTAGTTAGTTAGTTTTTCTGGTTAGTTTAGTTTAGTTTAGTTAGTTAGTTAGGTTAGTTAGTTTTTCTGGTTAGTTGGTTTTCTGTTTAGTTTAGGTTAGTTAGTTAGTTAGTTTTTCTGGTTAGTTTAGGTTAGTTAGTTAGTTAGGTTAGTTAGTTTTTCTGGTTAGTTTAGGTTAGTTTAGTTAGGTTAGTTCTTTAGTTAGTTTTGTTTTTCTGGTTAGTTTTAGTTAGTTTTTTTAGGTTAGTTAGTTAGTTAGTTTTTCTGGTTAGTTTAGGCTAGTTAGTTAGTTAGGTTAGTTAGTTTTTCTGGTTAGTTTAGGTTAGTTAGTTTTCTGGTTAGTTAGTTAGTTAGTTAGGTTAGTTAGTTTTTCTGGTTAGTTAGTTTTCTGGTTAAGGGATTTTTGGGGCTTAGTTTCTTTGCTTAATATCTCCACAGTTTTTGTTTCATTATTTTTTCACTGCAGTATTTCCATCTGTTTTCACTTGTGTTTTTTTTTTTTCTTCAATTTTTTATAAGAGCAGGCTTTGTTTTCATTCATGTATAACCTTCATAAAACACGGATTACTTTTCTCATGCCACCATAAAGCATCAATATCATCCTATTATATCTAGTTTTTTATTCATATATGCATTGTTTTTTTAAATTTATGTGCACCCTACTTGTTTGAGGGAGAGTAAAAAATAGTCAATAATAGTAAAAAGTCAGTCAATAATAGTAAAAAGTCAGTCAATAATAGTAAAAAGTCAGTCAATAATAGTAAAAAGTCAGTCAATAATAGTAAAAAGTCAGTCAATAATAGTAAAAAGTCAGTCAATAATAGTAAAGTCAGTCAATAAAGTAAGTTAGGTGAAAAGAAAAATCAATATATATTTTTTTTTTTAGGGCTTGATAATAACCTAGCTTCATAACCCTCACAATAATATCACATTACCCTTTGTTATGTGTGCTTGACAGATACACACATCTTCATTTATTTTTACTATTAATCCTTGGCATTTTGTGTAACCCTTAACCTGTGTATTTGTATGTATGCAGTGATACCTTGGAACTTGAACAACTTTGAATTAGTACTTATATCGAACAACTTTGAATTAGTACTTATATCGAACAACTTTGAATTAGTACTTATATCGAACAACTTTGAATTAGTACTTATATCGAACAACTTTGAATTAGTACTTATATCGAACAACTTTGAATTACTTATATCGAACAACTTGGAATTACTTATATCGAACAACTTGGAATTACTTATATTGAACAACTTTGAATTACTTATATCGAACAACTTTGAATTACTTATATCGAACACTTTGAATTATTACTAATGAATATCGAACAGCTTGGATAATACTTATATCGAACAACTTGGAATTACTTATATACTGAACAGCTTTGAAATTACTTATATCGAACAAAACTTTTATTGGAATTACTTATATCGAACAACTTGGAATTTATATTAATTAAACAACAAACTTGGAATTATTATCATAACAACTTGGAATTCTTATATTCGAACAACTTGGAAATTTACTTATATTCGAACAACTTGGAATTACTTATATCGAACAACTTGGAATTACTTATATGAACAACTTGGAAACTTATATCGAACAACTTGAATTACTTATATCGAACACTTGGAATTACTTATATCGAACAACTTGGAATTACTTATATCGAACAACTTGGAATTACTTATATCGAACAACTTGGAATTACTTATATCGAACTTGGAATTACTTATATCGAACAACTTGGAATTGATTATATTGAACAACTTTGAATTACTTATATCGAACAACTTTGAATTACTTATATCGAACAACTTGGAATTACTTATATCGAACAACTTGGAATTACTTATATCAAACAACTTGGAATTACTTATATCGAACAACTTGGAATTACTTATATCGAACAACTTGGAATTACTTATATCGAACAACTTGGAATTACTTATATCGAACAACTTGGAATTACTTATATCGAACAACTTGGAATTACTTATATCGAACAACTTGGAATTACTTATATCGAACAACTTTGAATTACTTATATCGAACAACTTGGAATTACTTATATCGAACAACTTGGAATTACTTATATCGAACAGCTTGGAATTACTTATATCGAACAACTTGGAATTACTTATATCGAACAACTTGGAATTACTTATATCGAACAACTTTGAATTACTTATATCGAACAACTTTGAATTACTTATATTGAACAACTTTGAATTACTTATATTGAACAACTTGGAATTACTTATATCGAACAACTTGGAATTACTTATATCGAACAACTTGGAATTACTTATATTGAACAACTTGGAATTACTTATATCGAACAACTTTGAATTACTTATATCGAACAACTTTGAATTACTTATATCGAACAACTTTGAATTACTTATATCGAACAACTTTGAATTACTTATATCGAACAACTTGGAATTACTTATA
>JACEEZ010017673.1:32500-82500 GCA_016584305.1 Chionoecetes opilio
TCTTCTCTTCTCTTCTCTTCTCTTCTCTTCTCTTCTCTTCTCTTCTCTTCTCTTCTCTTCTCTTCTCTTCTAATCTCTTCTCTTCTCTTCTCTTCTCTTCTCTTCTCTTCTCTTCTCTTCTCTTCTCTTCTCTTCTCTTCTCTTCTCTTCTCTTCTCTTCTCTTCTCTTCTCTTCTCTTCTCTTCTCTTCTCTTCTCTTCTCTTCTCTTCTCTTCTCTTCTCTTCCCTTCTCTTCTCTTCTCTTCTCTTCTCTTCTCTTCTCTTCTCTTCTAATCTCTTCTCTTCTCTTCTCTTCTCTTCTAATCTCTTCTCTTCTAATCTCTTCTAATCTCTTCTCTTCTCTTCTAATCTCTTCTCTTCCTCTATCTCTTCCCTTCCCTTCCCTTCCCTTCTCTTCTCTTCTCTTCTCTTCTCTTCTCTTCTCTTCTCTTCTCTTCTCTTCTAATCTCTTCCTTCTCTTCTCTTCTCTTCTCTTCCTCTTCCTCCTCCAGGCTGGTGAGTTAGAGAGCCTACGCGAGAAAATCAACGACGCATCAAAGGAGGAGAGCGAGGTGCTGCAGAAGAAGAGCGAGCAGGTGGAGGAGCTACGGCGGAACCTTAGGGAGACGGAACACGATCGCAGCACGGCCGAGAGCGCCCTGAACACCAAGATCGAGGCTATAGAACACCTCAACACCAAGCTCAACAACAGCGGGAATACTCTTAAGGACGTGGCTGCTAAGACCTCATCCCTGGAGACAGCTTTGAGGGACCGGGAGAAGGTGGTGGAGGGCCTGAAGCAACAACTGAAGGAGATCGACACCCTGAAGGCAGGCGTGGCTCGGGAGAAGAGTGTGGTGAAGGATAGGGACGCGGAGATACTTAACCTGAAGGGACATGTCACAGAGGTGGAGGTAAGAACATAAGAAAATAAGGAAGCTACAAGAGTCTGGGGGACATACACGTGTTAGTTTCTATTACTTGACCCATTCGCGCCCAGATCTTTCCTTTGCTATAAAAAAATTGTCTGTTGTCAAGCCATGAAATTACGAAAAATAATTTAATATACCAAGTTAGCTAGTGGACAAGGATACTAAACAGGTCATATCTATAAAACAATGCTTATATTCACTAAAAATTGTCTAATGGTAGTCATATTACAATGGAAATTACGTTCTGGGCCTCAAGGGGTTAATTTTTACATCTACGCTCTTCCAGGTTAAGAAGACGGAGGTTGAGAGGGCCTTCCAGGATACCAAAGAGGACCTGGGTAGCGTCAAAACATCCCACGCGGCTTTGAAAACTGAGCTGGTGACACTGAAAGACTCCCTTAAGAAAAAATCCAACAACATGGAGGAAATACAAACTAAACTCAAACTAGAAACCAATGAGAAGGAGACTCTAAAAGGGAAGCTGTCTACTACACTCTTAACTGCAGAGAACACGAAGGAGATAGTAGAGAAGTTACAGTCCCAGAACAACACTTTGGAAACGGAACTCAAAGCCAGCCAAGCCAAAAACGCCACATTTGACACGGAGTTGAAACGCCTCGCCACGGAAAAGAGTCAGTTGCAGGAGACTGTGAGTGCGTTTGGAGGCTTCTAAGGGACAGTTGGAGGCCTCGGGTAAGGAGCATGAGGCGCGGAGTGGTCAGGAGGTGGCGAGGTTGAAGGAGAGGTGTGAGGCGCTGGAGAAGAGGCGGGAGGAGGTGGCAGCACTGGTGACCTCCCTCCGCGCCGAGAAGGAAGGTGTTGAGAAGACGAGAGATCTGACGGCACATGAGATGAAGACTGCTAAGGGAGACTTGCAGGTATGTGTGTGAGAGAGAGAGAGAGAGAGAGAACAAAAATTTCTTCCACGAATGAGTGTTTTAGTAAAGGTATGTGTGGTAAAGGTAAGGTATGTGTGAGAGAGAGAGAGAGAGAGAGAGAGATTTTGTCTTACCTCAGTTTACTTTTTACAGGAATTTCAATTTCACCGGAGAGAAAATTGAAAATCACATGAACAGTGATTAACAGCAATAATTAATAGGACAGTTTTTCCTTTGAATTTCTTATAGTTTAGTAATCATATTCATTTAATTGATTCATAGGAAGTCAGAAGATGGCAAATGTGTGTGTGTGTGTGTGTGTGTGTGTGTCTTTGTGTCTGTGTGTGTGTGTGTGTCCATGTGTGTGTCCGTGTGTGTGTGTGTGTGTCTTTGTGTGTGTGTGTGTGTCTTTGTGTGTGTCCGTGTGTGTGTGTGTGTGTCTTTGTGTGTGTCCGTGTGTGTCTTTGTGTGTGTCCGTGTGTGTGTGTGAGTAGGCATCTGATCAGTAATGTCTCACAGGAAGCCAAGGTGTACTGCAAGGAACTGGAGGAGCAGGTTAACGACTTCAAGCGTGACACCTTCACCCTCACGCAGGAGAAGGCCAGGCTGGAGGAGGACATGAAGAGCCTCCAGGACAAGGTAACAACACCAACACACACATCAGTAAATATTAACCTGTGTTTTGATACGAGGAGAAACCGATATACCTACCGTAGATAACATTAAAGTCGCCAGGACAATTTTTATTTTTTATTTACAGACGTGTGGTGGCGTTAATAGTTACATTTCTACATCCATGATTTCAGGACAGTTAGAAGGGGCTATCTGGAGAGTCTGTGTCATTTTGTGTCTTCATCTGTGTCATACGTAGTATGGTTATAAATGAACAAATTACAAAAATAAAACCGAGTGGCGACGTTGGTAACAGGCTACACTAAGGTCGCCAGCTAGTGTTTATGTTCTGAGTGTCCTCCCGCCGTCGTCGTCGCCCGAAGAAAAAAACGAGTAGCGAAATTTGAAACCTTTTGTTTGTTTGTTTGAAGAATTTCGCCAGTTATCGACGCAGCTGAGATGGATCTCCACTGTAACCAGACAGCTCTCTCTCCTCCTTGGAGGAGAGAGAGCTGTCTGCCGTCTATACTTGCAGCTACAAAGCATAAAACAATGCTGAAACAGGGTAAATTATACAGTCATGATATAAACTACTGTGTATCATCTTCAGTGGCACATACAAATCAGTAGTGATGCTATAATTCGTAATGTATGGCAGCTGGCGACATGACTGCAGGTGGCGACTAAAGTGTTATCTACTGTAGAAGCTTACATCACACTCTTCATCTCAATTTATCACACTCCTGAGTCTTTCTTCAATACCAAAGTACACGCCTCACCACAATCACCCCGCACGGCCCAGGTGAGTGACGAGGTGGCCCTGAGGGAGGCGCTGACGGGCCAGCACGCGGCACAGCTGGCCATGGAGCAGCAGGGCCGGGACGAGGCCGTGGCGCAGCTGCACACCCTGGAGGAGACACTCGCACGCATACGCACGGAGCACGAGCAGCTGGGCAAGACACGCAAAGAGGAGGTGGGTGGCCGGGCACGGGGTTGAATGCAGTTTATTTGGTCGGCTTGTGTTGTTGTGATGATTGATTTAATGCCAAAAAGGGGGAAATGTACCAGACATCAGAGGTCATATGGCACTTGTGTTGTTATAAGATTAAAGGTGTTAGTGTTGAAGGTCACAACTCTGGCTCTCGGTAACAATTAATCCTCATAAATATATTGATTTATACTTCAAACTTGATATAATGTCACAATTAATACTTTATAATTGGAAAATCAGTTGTGTCCAGTAAAATAATAACTCCAGATTTTTCATGTTTATCCAGTAAAATAATAACTCCAGATTTTTCATGTTTATCCAGTAAAATAATAACTCCAGATTTTTCATGTTTATCCAGTAAAATAATAACTCCAGATTTTTCATGTGTATCCAGTAAAATAATAACTCCAGATTTTTCATGTGTATCCAGTAAAATAATAACTCCAGATTTTTCATGTGTATCCAGTAAAATAATAACTCCAGATTTTTCATGTTTATCCAGTAAAATAATAACTCCAGATTTTTCATGTGTATCCAGTAAAATAATAACTCCAGATTTTTCATGTTTATCCAGTAAAATAATAACTCCAGATTTTTCATGTTTATCCAGTAAAATAATAACTCCAGATTTTTCATGTGTATCCAGTAAAATAATAACTCCAGATTTTCATGTTTATCCAGTAAAATAATAACTCCAGATTTTCATGTTTATCCAGTAAAATAATAACTCCAGATTTTTCATGTGTATCCAGTAAAATAATAACTCCAGATTTTTCATGTGTATCCAGTAAAATAATAACTCCAGATTTTTCATGTTTATCCAGTAAAATAATAACTCCAGATTTTTCATGTGTATCCAGTAAAATAATAACTCCAGATTTTTCATGTTTATCCAGTAAAATAATAACTCCAGATTTTTCATGTTTATCCAGTAAAATAATAACTCCAGATTTTTCATGTGTATCCAGTAAAATAATAACTCCAGATTTTCATGTTTATCCAGTAAAATAATAACTCCAGATTTTTCATGTGTATCCAGTAAAATAATAACTCCAGATTTGTCATGTTTATCCAGTAAAATAATAACTCCAGATTTTTCATGTTTATCCAGTAAAATAATAACTCCAGATTTTTCATGTTTATCCAGTAAAATAATAACTCCAGATTTTTCATGTGAGATCATGGTTTACTTAGCTTGCACACTGCACAGCCCTTACCTTATGGTGTTAAATGTGTATGATGAAATGCTGTAACTGTTTTTTTCAATTAGAATGGGAATTTGAAGCATCAGAGGCTATTCTAAGGAAGGTTGTGGGTGTTGTGGTTGTAGAGTTGAAAATGTACACATAAATCACAGTTGTTATCTGTTGAGAGAGCTACAGTACTATTTTTTTTTATAATTATGCTTCTTCAACCAAGGGAAGAACAGGCAGAACAAAAAACCTCAAAACTACCCAAGATCCATCAAACCATCCAATGATATGTTCTAGGTCTCCACGTTGAGTCGTCAGCTGGCGGATCAGAATGAGAAGGTGGATGAGGCGGAGGGGCGGATGGCGGGGCTGGAGGCGGAGGTGGCGGGACTGGCCGGGGACAAACTGGAGCTGGAGGTGAGCACTTGTTGTTGTTGAGGTGATCTTTCGTAATGATTTTCTATGGATTAGGTAGAATAGCAGGTGAAACTTTACACTCGAGAAGAACTAGAACTTATACATGTTAAGGACAGTGGCCTTGACCTCGCCTATGGGACGTCCTTATGGTGGCTTTTTTGAGGCCCTGACTGTTTCCTCACATTTTGATCATATATAATCAATCATAGGTGAGCACTTGTTGGAGGTGGTGTTGAGGGGACGGCAGCCTCACCCCTCTGTGGCCTCCTCTATGTCCTCTTGGTGGGTTCTTCAGATCGTAACTCTAGCATCACATTTTAATCATTTATAATCAATCATAGGTGAGGACTTGTTGGAGGTGTTGTTGATAGTTACGGTGGCTTCAACCTGTCCTATGTCCTTATGGTGGCTTTTTGAGATCATGACTCTTCCCTCATATTTTTATTATATGTCATTTTTTTAAGATGTACTGTCATTGTAATGTACACTATCAATTACCTGTGTTCTGTCCTGCATACTGCTACTACCATTGCTACTATTGAAAACACTCCTACTACTACTGTCTACTACTACACTGTGGTGGTAGTTGTACTGTAGTCAGTACAACTACCACCACCTCTACTATAACAACAAAAATTTGTCACCTCTACTACTCCTACACCTCCTGCCACTACCACCTCTACTACTACAACAAAAATTAGTTACCTCTACTACTCCTACACCTCCTGCCACTACCACCACTACCACCTTTAATATTACAACAAGAATTACTGTCACCTCTACTACTATACCTTCTCCCACACAGTAGGCTACCCATACCATACCATAGTTAGTACCCAACAGCAACCACAATACCAGAGTGTTACCAGGGCCTTATGGTACACAGGTGCGGGTGGAAGCTGCAGCGGAGGAACAGCAGAGCCTAGTGGAGCGCTGTCTGGCCGCCGAGTCCGAGGTGGAGCGCATGCAGGGACAACTGACGCAGCTGAGGCGGAAGCTGGACGACTCTACAGCTGCACTACACGAGCTTGGCCGGGAGAATCAAAACTTGCAGGTGTGTGGTGGGTGATGAGAGGGAAGGAGAGTGTGTGATACTTTATGAGACTTTACTTGTACTACTCGTTACCATTGTTATTGTTACTTGTAGCCCTACTACTACTTTACTTGTTACTATTGGTATTGACTATGATATATTGGTGTATTTACTTGTGTTTTCCTTATTAATTACCCCTCCAGGAATACCATGCTTCCTCTTAAGACCTCCCTTGTTGGCATGTAGGGGAGAGCGGGGCAGGTTGCATCGAGGGCAGGTTGCATCATTGCCTCTAACTCGCATTTACTTTTTTTATTATTATTATTGTTGTAGTAGTAGTAGTAGTTTATAGTAGTAGTAGTAGTTTATAGTAGTAGTAGTAGTAGTAGTAGTAGTAGTAGTAGTAGTAAGACGATGTACGTGTGATAACATGCGAGTTAGAGGCAATGATGCAACCTACCCTCGATGCAACCTGCCCCGCTCTCCCTTACTATGATGTATTGGTGTGTGTTTTTGTGTCTTCCCATTAATAACCCATCTAGGAATAGCCTACTAGTAGTGAAGGGTTTAGTATCAGACAGTAAGAGCCACTTGAGTTTATTTTTCTGAAGTTTTCACTATGTATAAGTGTGTTATTGTTGGTGGTGAATGCATGACTGGGTGATACGATTGAGGGTAATGCATGGCTAAGTTATTGCCAGGGTTTATGCTCTCATTAGATAATAAACTTTGATATTAATGCAAAAAAAGATTCCTGTACTGATGGTAAGGTATGGTTATCCCAATCAAGATGTCTGTGGTGCTGCAAATGCCACCGAAAGCTAAGTATCGACACCTTTCAATACTTATTTTAGTATTTCGCCTTTTATGCCAGTATTTCACCCATTCAGACGGGAAGTGCCACAGGAAAGTAGAGTATATTGACACCAGTAGTTCACCCCACCAGTGCTAGAAATGCCACAGGAAAGTAGAGTATAGTGACACCAGTATTTCACCCCACCAGTGCTAGAAATGCCACAGGAAAGTAGAGTATATTGACACCAGTAGTTCACCCCACCAGTGCTAGAAATGCCACAGGAAAGTAGAGTATATTGACGCCAGTATTTCACGCCACCAGTGCTAGAAATGCCACAGGACAGTAGAGTATAGTGACACCAGTAGTTCACCCCACCAGTGCTAGAAATGCCACAGGAAAGTAGAGTATATTGACGCCAGTATTTCACCCCACCAGTGCTAGAAATGCCACAGGAAAGTAGAGTATAGTGACACCAGTATTTCACGCCACCAGTGCTAGAAATGCCACAGGACAGTAGAGTATAGTGACACCAGTAGTTCACCCCACCAGTGCTAGAAATGCCACAGGAAAGTAGAGTATAGTTTACACCAGTATTTCACCCCACCAGTGCTAGAAATGCCACAGGAAAGTAGAGTATAGTGACACCAGTAGTTCACCCCACAAGTGCTAGAAATGCCACAGGAAAGTAGAGTATATTGACACCAGTAGTTCACCCCACCAGTGCTAGAAATGCCACAGGAAAGTAGAGTATATTGACGCCAGTATTTCACGCCACCAGTGCTAGAAATGCCACAGGACAGTAGAGTATAGTGACACCAGTAGTTTCAGCCCACCAGTGCTAGAAATGCCACAGGAAAGTAGAGTATATTGACGCCAGTATTCACCCCACCAGTGCTAGAAATGCCACAGGAAAGTAGAGTATAGTGACACCAGTATTTCACCCACCAGTGCTAGAAATGCCACAGGAAGTAGAGTATATTGACACCAGTAGTTCACCCCACCAGTGCTAGAAATGCCACAGGAAGTAGAGTATATTGACGCCAGTAGTTCACGCCACCAGTGCTAGAAATGCCACAGGACAGTAGAGTATAGTGACACCAGTAGTTCACCCCACCAGTGCTAGAAATGCACAGGAAAGTAGAGTATATTGACGCCAGTATTTCACCCCACCAGTGCTAGAAATGCCACAGGAAAGTAGAGTATAGTGACACCAGTATTTCACCCCACCAGTGCTAGAAATGCCACAGGAAAGTAGAGTATAGTGACACCAGTATTCACCCCACCAGTGCTAGAAAAGCCACAGGAAAGTAGAGTATATGACGACCAGTATTTCACCCCACCAGTGCTAGAAATGCCACAGGACAGTAGAGTATAGTGACCCAGTAGTTCACCCCCACCAGTGCTAGAAATGCCACAGGAAGTAGAGTATATTTACCCAGTATTTCACCCCACCAGTGCTAGAAATGCCACAGGAAGTAGAGTATAGTGACACCAGTATTCACCCCACCAGTGCTAGAAATGCCACAGGAAGTAGAGTATAGTGACACCAGTAGTTCACCCCACCAGTGCTAGAAATGCCACAGGAAATAGAGTATATTGACAACCAGTAGTTCACCCCACCAGTGCTAGAAATGCCACAGGAAGTAGAGTATATGACGCCAGTAGTTCACCCCACCAGTGCTAGAAATGCCACAGGACAGTAGAGTATATTGACGCCAGTATTTCACCCCACCAGTGCTAGAAATGCCACAGGAAAGTAGAGTATATTGACACCAGTAGTTCACCCCACAGTGCTAGAAATGCCACAGGAAGTAGAGTATAGTGACACCAGTATTTCACCCCACCAGTGCTAGAAATGCCACAGGACAGTAGAGTATATTGACACCAGTAGTTCCCCCACCAGTGCTAGAAATGCCACAGGAAAGTAGAGTATAGTGACACCAGTAGTTCACCCCACCAGTGCTAGAAATGCCACAGGAAAGTAGAGTATATTGACACCAGTATTTCACCCCACCAGTGCTAGAAATGCCACAGGAAAGTAGAGTATATTGACACCAGTATTTCACCCCACCAGTGCTAGAAATGCCACAGGAAAGTAGAGTATATTGACACCAGTATTTCACCCCACCAGTGCTAGAAATGCCACAGGAAAGTAGAGTATATTGACACCAGTAGTTCACCCCACCAGTGCTAGAAATGCCACAGGAAAGTAGAGTATATTGACACCAGTAGTTCACCCCACCAGTGCTAGAAATGCCACAGGACAGTAGAGTATATTGACGCCAGTAGTTCACCCCACCAGTGCTAGAAATGCCACAGGAAAGTAGAGTATATTGACACCAGTAGTTCACCCCACCAGTGCTAGAAATGCCACAGGAAAGTAGAGTATATTGACGCCAGTAGTTCACCCCACCAGTGCTAGAAATGCCACAGGAAAGTAGAGTATATTGACACCAGTATTTCACCCCACCAGTGCTAGAAATGCCACAGGAAAGTAGAGTATATTGACGCCAGTATTTCACCCCACCAGTGCTAGAAATGCCACAGGAAAGTAGAGTATATTGACGCCAGTAGTTCATGCCACCAGTGCTAGAAATGCCACAGGAAAGTAGAGTATATTGACGCCAGTATTTCACCCCACCAGTGCTAGAAATGCCACAGGAAAGTAGAGTATATTGGCACCAGTATTTCACCCCACCAGTGCTAGAAATGCCACAGGACAGTAGAGTATAGTGACACCAGTATTTCACCCCACCAGTGCTAGAAATGCCACAGGAAAGTAGAGTATAGTGACACCAGTAGTTCACCCCACCAGTGCTAGAAATGCCACAGGAAAGTAGAGTATATTGACACCAGTATTTCATGCCACCAGTGCTAGAAATGCCACAGGAAAGTAGAGTATAGTGACACCAGTAGTTCACCCCACCAGTGCTAGAAATGCCACAGGACAGTAGAGTATATTGACGCCAGTAGTTCACCCCACCAGTGCTAGAAATGCCACAGGAAAGTAGAGTATAGTGACACCAGTAGTTTCACCCCACCAGTGCTAGAAATGCCACAGGACAGTAGAGTATATGACGCCAGTATTTCACCCCACCAGTGCTAGAAATGCCACAGGAAAGTAGAGTATATTGACGCCAGTATTTCACGCCACCAGTGCTAGAAATGCCACAGGACAGTAGAGTATATTGACACCAGTAGTTCACCCCACCAGTGCTAGAAATGCCACAGGAAAGTAGAGTATATTGGCACCAGTATTTCACCCCACCAGTGCTAGAAATGCCACAGGACAGTAGAGTATAGTGACACCAGTATTTCACCCCACCAGTGCTAGAAATGCCACAGGACAGTAGAGTATATTGACACCAGTATTTCACCCCACCAGTGCTAGAAATGCCACAGGACAGTAGAGTATAGTGACACCAGTAGTTCACCCCACCAGTGCTAGAAATACCACAGGACAGTAGAGTATAGTGACACCAGTAGTTCACCCCACCAGTGCTAGAAATGCCACAGGAAAGTAGAGTATATTGACACCAGTATTTCACCCCACCAGTGCTAGAAATGCCACAGGAAAGTAGAGTATATTGACACCAGTAGTTCACGCCACCAGTGCTAGAAATGCCACAGGAAAGTAGAGTATATTGACACCAGTAGTTCACCCCACCAGTGCTAGAAATGCCACAGGACAGTAGAGTATATTGACACCAGTATTTCACCCCACCAGTGCTAGAAATGCCACAGGACAGTAGAGTATATTGACACCAGTAGTTCACCCCACCAGTGCTAGAAATGCCACAGGACAGTAGAGTATATTGACACCAGTAGTTCACCCCACCAGTGCTAGAAATGCCACAGGACAGTAGAGTATATTGACACCAGTATTTCACCCCACCAGTGCTAGAAATGCCACAGGACAGTAGAGTAGTATATTGACGTAAATCTGTGTTATTGATGATAAGGTTTGATTATCCCAATTAATATGTGTGTGTTGCTGGAAATGCCATAGAAAGCAAAGTATTGATTCCAGTATTTGACCCAATCAGGAAATCAGAGTATATTGACACCCGTATTTCACCCCATCAGATGGAGACGATGAAGCTGGCGGGGCGCAAGTGGGCCGACGACTCCGAGGTGCTGAACTGCAACGCGTGTGTCAAGGCGTTCTCGGTGACGGTGCGGCGCCACCACTGCCGCAACTGTGGTCAAATATTCTGCCACGACTGCTCCAGCAAACAGGCGCCGCTGGAGGCCAACAAGAAGTCCGTGAGGGTCTGTGATGGCTGCTACAACGAGCTGAATTCAAAGTTGTAGAGGCGGGTGTGAGTACGTACGTCTGTTCCTCTTTTCCTGTAGTCTCGGCGTTGCTCTGAGTGCATCTCGCCGGGCAGAATCGGTAGTTCGTACGTTTAGATTATACTAACATTCAGTCTTTTGTAATTATTTTCTATGGGTTAGATAGAAGAACACTTGAAACTTTACACTCGAGAAGGACTAAAACTTATGCCTTTCTAGATTCTAATGCTGAAAATCTAACTTCTATTTCATTCATTTTTTTCATAATCTTTTGTAATTATTTTCTATGGGTTAGATAGAAGAACACTTTAAACTTTACACTCGAGAAGGACTAAAACTTATGCCTTTCTAGATTCTAATGCTGGAAATCTATCTTATATTTCATTCATTTTTTTCATAATCTTTTGTAAATTTTTTCTATGGATTAGGTAACCTAGATCAACACTTTAAACTTTACACTCGAGGAGGACTAAAAATTATGCCTTTCTAGATTCTAATGCTGAAAATCTAACTTCTATTTCATTCATTTTTTTCATAATCTTTTGTAAATTTTTTCTATGGATTAGGTAACCTAGACCAACACTTTAAACTTTACACTCGAGGAGGACTAAAAATTATGCCTTTCTAGATTCTAATGCTGGAAATCTAACTTGTAATTTTTATCTATGGATTAGGTAGCTCAACAGGTGAAAATTTACACTCGAAAAGGACTAAAAATGATGCCTTTCTAGTTTCTAATGCTGGAAATCAACCTTATATATTTCTGGATTCCTAAGTTGGAAATCTACCTTATATATTTCTAGATCCTAATGCTGGAAATCAACCTTATAGTCATTAACATTAACACCTCAGAATCATATCAAAAAGCCAATAAGTTTAAAGGGTGTCTCTGCCCTTGACTCCCTCCTGGTGCCTCCGATCCCTTGCAGCAGATCTGACTCCTTGATAGGGGTTTCAATTCTCTTCCTGCAGCAGTATTGTCACAGATGGAAATGCTGGCATGATTAAGAAGTGGAAATGTAGTCATGATTAGCAAGTGGAAATACAGTCATGATTAACAAGTGGAAATGTAGTCATGATTAGGAAGTGGAAATGCAGTCATGATTAACAAGTGGAAATGTAGTCATGATTAGGAAGTGGAAATGCAGTCATGATTAACAAGTGGAAATACAGTCATGATTAGCAAGTGGAAATACAGTCATGATTAACAAGTGGAAATACAGTCATGATTAGCAAGTGGAAATACAGTCATGATTAGCAAGTGGAAATACAGTCATGATTAGCAAGTGGAAATACAGTCATGATTAAAAAGTGGAAATACAGTCTTACAGTCAACATGATTAAGGTGGCTAACAGGGAAGTAGGTTTGCCAGTACAGTAAACTCTCTAATTCGAACTAATTAGGGGATTGATTGATTGATTTAATGCCAAAAAGGAGAAAATATGCCAGACCTAATTAGAGGAAACCAGGTTCGAATTAGAGAGAGTTTACTGTATTTGAATGAATAAAGTGAAGTGACGTCATCTCTATTGTGGAGATTAATGATCCGAATTACACCACAAGACATGAGGAATTGTTTTGTTTTGAATAGACACATTACTTTTGTTGACGTTACTGGACTTACTTATGAATGCCTGGCAACCTCACTTCTCTGCAAGCTTCCCTATGCTCCCTGCACGTTAAGTTGGCAAAAATTGGGACCCCTCACGCCCCGTTTCCGAATGCCTGGGATTAGCCGAGGTGTTGGGGCTTTAGGGCGGAACTTGGAGTAAGGCATTCTCACCCAACACCTCGGCCAATCCCGTGCGTTCGGAAGGGGGAAGGGAAGGGGCCCAATTTTCGCCGACTTAACGTGCGGCGAGTAGATATCCATGCGGAGTATTTTGCATTTATGTCAGTGAAAAATGAGTTCCAACATAATTGTTTATTGCAAAAATATGTTTCTCTATATACACTGATTCACAAAAGGTAATTCTTATTTGTATGATAACCGAGTGTCCGAGTGAAGCAGTGTGGGTACGTCGACGGATGTGAATGTATTATTGAAATTGTGCGTCATTTAAGGTATTTGTTGTGATTTAATGGGTTGATTGATTGATTTAATGCAAAAAAAGGGGAAATGTGCCAGACATCAGAGGTCATATGGCGTGTTTTAATGGATTACTTTACATTCATTTAAAGTATCTATGGTGATTTAATGGGTTACTTAACGTTGTACTGCCACTTTCTAGGTCTCCAACAGGCTTAGTGACCCACATTGAAAGGACCGGATAAATGTGGAGACGGGGCCATACGAGTGTAGCTCAGGCCCTGTAAAACACCACTAGGTAAACAACTTGGTCAACACACCATCTGCCGCCCACCGTGATTCACTCGGTCACTCACGTCACGTTGCCAAAGCTTCATAACATTGACCTACAAAACTGCCACTAATCTTCCCAGTGCTACATGAATGCCTCAATTACACTACTTCCTTCACTACTACATATTGTTTGGTCAAGTTTGCCGGCCTTCTCCTTCCCTCGACACACACCAGAGCTTTTTGTGCGTGTGTGTGCAAGGCGTCCCCAGAAAGTATTCAGACGATAAGCCACGGCACATTTCCCTTCTTCTTGTGGCCTTTGACGCTTAGTATCGCTTCATTGGTCCTCTTCATCTTCGTCTCCTTCGTTAACAAGAGTAGTATGTCCCAAGCGTGTATGTTCTTCTTGAGGCCTTTAACGCTTAGTATCGCTTCACAGGTCCTCTTCAACTTCGTCGCCTTCGTTAACAAACTTTGTCAACTCTTCCCTTGTTTATTTCACTTGGGATGCTAAAACACTTTCATTAGTTTTCGTTCCTTATACTATCATCCTAATTCATTGTCTCCTTAGTGTTCTTATCCCTGTTGACTAGATACAACGCCACACGGAACACTCAATAGGGTGTGCATGGTGCCATTAGCCCTTCAGTATGTGGACCTGTCGTGTGTCTGGCCGGCTGAGAGAAGCAGTCTGTTGGAAGAGACACGTGCTGACCAACCATGAACAGTGTCAGCCAATCATGATCTGTGTCAGCCAATCATGATCTGTGTCAGCCAACCATGATCTGTGTCGGCCAACTATGAACTGTGTCAGCCAACCATGAACTGTGTCAGCCAACCATGAACTATGTCAGCCAACCATGATCTGTCAGCCAACCATGAACTATGTCAGCCAACCATGAACAGTGTCGGCCAATCATGAACTGCGTCAGCCAACCATGATCTGTGCTGGCCAACCATGAACTGTGTCAGCCAACCATGATCTGTGCTGGCCAACCATGAACTGTGTCAGCCAACCATGAACTGTGTGGCCAACCATGAACTGTGTCAGCCAACCATGATCTGTGTCAGCCAACATGAACTGTGTCAGCCAACCATGAACAGTGTCGGCCAATCATGAACTGTGTCAGCCAACCATGATCTGTGCTGGCCAACCATGAACTATGTCAGCCAACCATGAACAGTGTCGGCCAATCATGAACTGTGTCAGCCAACCATGATCTGTGCTGGCAACATGACTGGTCAACCAACCAGATCGTGGCAACATGACTATGTCAGCCAACCATGAACAGTGTCGGCCAATCATGAACTGTGTCAGCCAACCATAAACAGTGTCAGCCAACCATGAACAGTCGGCACATGACTTGCAGCCAACCATAAACAGTGTCAGCACATGACAGTGTCAGCCTCTAATTACATCGACATTTACAGTTACTCAAAATAAACAAGACAACACTACGGTAGGAATGTACAATCATTTTAATCTTAAATTAGTACACGGAATGACCTTGTTTTCCAAATAAGACCACAAGGACTACAGATATTTTGAATGTTAAACTTAACTCCAGCAGCATCTGAGGACTTGCATAATTCCCTCATGTTCCAAGCAGTGTGTGTGTTGTGCGTGTGCCGTCATTAACTCTAAGAAGGGTATCGTGTCCTGTATAATGTTCATGATGGATGCACAAATGATTATATGTTTGAGTCGCATGACAAGTTTGGCATATTTCAAAAACTTGTCGTTAAGCTCAACTCATGTCATGGTATTTAAGCTTTTGTGTATCTCGGGTAACTTGATCCTGAACACCCCAAATATTTGCCGCAATTTAATCATTCGCATTCATTTATTTAATTTACTGCATTACACCATCATGAACGTGAAATTTTTGCCTCGGTGTATACGCATATCTAGTGACAATACATGTAGTAACAGTTATGATATAGTGAGTATTGCTATGAAATGGTTTATCATGTCTGGTTCACTCCATAAGATTCATGTAATTATGCCCACAACCACAACATCACGGATTAAAAATGTGGAAATACCGGCTTCATGGCAGCACAGTTGTGAGGCTTGACAGTGGCCTCCCTTAAGACCCCACCACAACACAGTGCTTGGAGCATGAGCGACAGCAACCCCAAGGAGCACCGAGCAACAGCAACCCCACAACCTCATTATGGCCTGAGTGCTGGTGCCT
Organism: Chionoecetes opilio; assembly: GCA_016584305.1. NCBI lineage: Eukaryota > Metazoa > Arthropoda > Malacostraca > Decapoda > Majidae > Chionoecetes > Chionoecetes opilio. The sequence goes on from JACEEZ010017673.1 coordinate 48,129, forward strand.
CGAGTGCTGTGAGAAAAACACTTAAAAAAAGGTCAACACCAACTTACCTTAACCCGACACTTTCTCCTGCGTGTCAGTTGCTGTTGTGATGGCAATATCAAGTCACTTAACAGTTATCTAAGAGCTACCCGTGGTGGTGAGAGACAGACGGACAGACAGGCATCTCATCTGTTCTCAAGCCTAAGCCCCAGCCCTTCCCTTATATAATTTGTTATCCCATCCCACACTTCAGTCTCTACAGTACACTACATGACAGACAACAGGGGACTACAGAGGACGTTCACTGTGCTCGAGTGGATGCATTGTTCGGGTGTCACGAGCGGCCTGGACCCTGTGACTCGCCTCCACTGCTTCACAACACTGCACTTCACTGTAAAAAAGAAGTCACGCTGCACTTCACTGTAAAAAAGAAATGTAAATGTTTAAATTATTGAATTGAATTAATGTTAAATGGGGGAAATGTGCCACAATGTTTAAAGAAGTCCTCACTGAAATGCCTTGTATCATGCAATCTGTATGCAGTTGTTCCTATGTTATGAATGTCAATAAGAAGTGATGATGATTTATGTGGTGATGGTGTGGTGATAAATGATGTAGTGATGGCTTGGTGATGAGCTGACTGAAGAGCGATGATGACTGATGTAATGATGGCTTAGTGATGAGCTGACTGAAGAGTGATGATGACTGATACTGATGTAGTGATGGGTTAGTGATGAGCTGACAGGGTTTAGTGATGATGGTGTATTGGGCAGTAATGTAAGGGGTGTCAAGTGTGCTCCTATGCTACGGATGGAAAACTTATCAAGTCTCCTTTGTTTATACTGGTGGAAGACATTATCAAGTGTGCTATGTAAGGCTAATGGAAGAGACGTGAAGCATAATACTCTGTTAACATCCAGAAAATACACACAATAATTATTCATTCTACAGGAACTACCACGTATGGGTCTCACGGCCTCTTGTAGCTTCCTTATTTTAAAAAGTTCTTACAATGAAAATTAGAAGTGACGGCAATGCACACATACGTACGTCACTTTTTTTCCTATAGCGACGAAATACTACCATGAAAACTTAACGTATTTAGTTACTGGTTTGATGAAGAGAATGTTGCTCCTCGTGTAACTTTTTGTATCCACATATTCAAACCTGATCAGAAGTGTGTGTGGTTATACAGCAAAACCTCTCATATATTCGGACTAATTGGGCCGAGGAGTGGTCCGAGTAATGCAAGGATCCGATTAATTGGGGGATTATATGTGTTGTGACCCTTGAATATGACCCTTTCACGCCCAGATCTTTCCTTTGCTATATAAAATTGTATGTTCTCAAGCCATAAAATAACGAAAAGTAACTGAATATACCAAATTAACTAGTGGACAAGGATACTAAGCAGGTCATAGCTATAAAATATCACTAAAAATCGTCTAATGGTACCCAAATAACAATGGAAATTACGTTCTATGCCTCGAGGGGTTAAGAAAAAAAGGAGGAGGTCCGAATAATGAGGGTCCGAATACGAGAGGTTTTCCTGTACTTTCCAACGCCTTGTGCTACGCTATGCTTGTCACTCCTGCTTCTGTTGTTAGTAGTAAGTGATGCTATGTTGCCTGCCATGTGTATATAATATTGCTTCTTATCTTCAAGCAAACACATTCTTCTTGCCTGACATGACCTCTGGCTTTAAATAATGTTACTTGTACATACAGCGATTACCTCAACAATGTGCAGTATTTTACAGCCATACACAATTTTCCCCTCAATGTTAAGTGACTTTTTGGAGTAGATGAAGGTTAACAATGAGTCCACATTACCTCTACTCCTGAAGGTCACTGGTGGAAGAAAGAATGAGTGCTTGTGTATCAATAGTATGGAGAGAAAACAGACCAACCTCACCACAGTAGCCTCGTCTTGTTAGTGTTTGCCAAAGTTTATTGTTAAAAATCAGCGCATCTAATATTTATCCCTTCCTGAAGATTCAATTTACCCATTTAATAGTAGATTTGTTTGTCTACAGATGAGTTAGCTATCTTTATAAGGGACATAGGACTCATTATGCCTCTCTTGCTGGCTGTATCAAAGCTTTTATCAGATCTATCTATATAAATCTATCCTAGGCTCATCTTCTCACCCATCCCATTCAACTCCCAGGCTTGTGGTGAAGATAAATAACCTTGTCGGTACTGTACTTCTATCCTGTTAAATCCTCAAGGCAAAAATAACCATGAAAAGCTTCAAGAAAAACTTCATGGTCATTAGATCTTAGTGGTTCACAATATGATCTCATCAGCAAAGATAATGAGGTAATACTGTAATGGGTTTTCTGTGTGTGTGTGTGTGTGTGTGTGTGTGTGTGTGTGTAAAGTTTTGTAAATAAGTAAAAAGAGACCAAATACGATGTGTCACTTGGGTGTGCGAGGAATAGTCAACGCAGAATGTTAAAATGACGTATTAGTTTTTTTTTTTGACTCACTACGATGTGTTGTGAGGCACTTTAAATGAAGTCTTGGAGAGGCAAAGAGACTCCCTACTAGGCAAACGGGGGAGCACTGCCGAGCTCTCAGACATAGTAGCGAGAGTGAGCGTGAAACAGAGGGCAAGATCAAAGCCAGGAACAGTAACTACCACGTGTAGGTCTCGCAGCCTCTTGTACCTTCCTTATTCTCTTATGTCAAGTCAAGATTAAGGATTTTGCACAAACAATTAAAACTATGAATGGGTTTTAAAAAGTCTTGCAGTTGTATAGAGTGGATTCAGAAGGCAATGATCTGAGGCTTGTGGATGAAGCGGCTAATTATGTTTGTTTACTTTGTGTACTGGCCTTAATAACACCTCTCCCGTCACCCTCTGGCCTCATACTGCAGGGCCGAGGGTGACGTAGATGAAGATGCGGTGCCCTCTTCATCTATTACTTGAGGCGCTTATTTCAGAAAGTTGATAAGCGCCACAATTAAAAAAACTAAGAAAATGGCTTCAAACTGTTTCAATGTTCAATCAAAAACTAAGAAAATGGCTTCAAACTGTTTCAATGTTCAGAAGATATGTCATTTTGAACATTGAAACAGTTTGAAGCCATTTTCTTAGTTTTTGATTGGTGGCGCTTATCAACTTTCTGAAATCAGCGCCTCACTTACAGCTTATATTGTCAATTGATTCAAGTTGTTAATTGATAATGCATACCATACCGTGTCAAAAGGATGTTATTAATGTTTATATGGATGATTCAACAGTGTGTGTATAAAAATTCATTCAGATTACTGTGAACAAAACAGATTAAAACAGTTCTTATTAAAGGCAACATGCATAAGATTCCCAAGGTGCAGCTTTAGGGTGGAATAAAGGTAACATTCACGCCTGAGTTATTGATGTAGTAAATGTGTCAGCCTGAAGCAAGAGGAAGCTTTTTAAACTTGCTTCCTTCTGCTCTCAGTTAACCCCTTCATGCCCAGATCTTTCCTTTGCTATATAAAATCGTCTGTTGTCAGCCATAAAACTACGAAAAAGTAACTAAATAATCCAAATTAGCTAATGGACAAGGATATTAAACATGTCATATCTATATAATATTGGTTATGTTCATTAAAATCGTTGAATGGTGGTTATATTACAGTGAAAATTACGTTCTGGGCCTCAAGGGGTTAAAATGTGCAAGTCCTCTCCACCCATCCCTTCCTTCTACCATTACTTCAAACCAAGGATACTACACTTGTATTATCCTTACTTGACACCCTCTCAGTCACCCCTCTGTGCTGCACCACCTGGGTTACTACAGTAGCATCACAAAGGGAAGTATGTTCAAATTAGTCTATCTGAAGGAAAATATTATGAATCCAATTTTTTTTGGTAAGCAATTTGATAACTTTGTACTCAGCTTTGTTTTTGTTACTATTTCAAGCTATTTTGAATTACGAAGAAAAATAAATTAGTTTTTATAGGTAATGGTTATGAGTACATTTTGCAGTGTTTGTACATTACTTTAAGGTATTCCTGCCTGTATACCTTTGCTAATGTTGATAAATCATGGTGCAACGTATATTTTTCTGTGACCCGATGCTAAGGACAATGATTATGGTTAGATATTGTGGGCGTTGTGAAAGAGGGGTATAATAATTATATTGGTTATTACCATGGGAATTATCAAATGTGATTTAAAAAATCTTTGTTAACCATAAGTGGCAAATAAACTATAATTTATCTTTGTTGACATTCCTGACCGCACCGCTGACAACACAACCACAGGCGAGTAACAACAACAACGACGACCCTCACTCCCTCCTGCACCTACGTGAGCCTCAAGACTTACTTGCAGGACTGTTTCTTACTTATTTTTAGATAATCTCTTTTTTTTTTCATGATTTTTGAGGCCAATTATCGGGTTGCCATTGTGTTGCTAAGTGTTTCTGATGCCTTGTAGTTGTATTCTTGTGTCTGGTTTTGGCTTGCATTGAGTTATTGGTGTGTTGCATACAGGGCCGTTTCTTACCATATGCGAACTACGTGGTTGCATAGGCCCCTGAAGCCACCAAGGGGCCCCTGAAGCCACCAAGGGGCCCCCAAGCAGCCAATATTTTTTTTTTTTTTTTCATCTAGTCTCTTTTCCTCTTATACTGCACCAGATTGATCCAATTAAATATTATAAGCGTGTCAACGATCTACCTTAGAGGGCTTGGAATCCCCCTACCATAGTTTTACAAAATAGGGCCCAAAAACAGTATTTCACACATGCATAGGGCCCCCAAAAGGCTAGAAACGGCACTGCTTACCTAAAATAGGGCCCTCAAACAGCATTTTGCATAGGGCCCCCAAACAGCATTTCGCATAGGGCCCCAAACAGCATTTCGCATAGGGCCCCAAACAGCATTTCGCATAGGGTCCCAAAATGCTAGAAACAGCACTGCTTACCTGGAGGGTGTGTGGAGGCAGGGGTGGCGGGGCTAGTCCTTTGGCTCCTCCCTCAGCCCATCACTCACCCGTCCCTTGCCCATCATCTCCAACATGGCACTGGCCTCAGGGTTCCTGTCCAGCGCACTCCTCTTCCCTTCCTGCAGACACAAGAAACACTCACATATAAGCAACACAAAACGGGGCATGTTCTAACTACACAACACATCCCAATACCCCCCTTTTTGGCGGCATTTCAATCAATCAATCAATCTACCTCTCTTTCCCGACCTCCCTGTCTTGCGGACATTCTCCCGGAATCCCCCTCCATCTCCCTGGACAATTTAACCACCTTCCTCCAACAAATCCACATCCTACATCTGATCTAACCATCCTGCTGTAACATTCCGTTCTTTCCCCTTCCCTCATCGTTTCACTATTATTCTTTAACCCTGACCCTTTATATGCTTTGCCATAGTGCCATAGGACCTCTGATGTTTGGCACATTCACCTTTTTTGGCATTAAATCAATCAATCAATCTAGCTACACAGATTTTGATCATGTGCAGTAATAATATCTAATAACAATGGTAAAATAACAATTCTTGAAGCAGTGGTGCATGTTTTAGAATATAATTTGGCATGGATGAATTCATGTAACCAGAATAATTTTGATTATGTTACATGGGAAAACTTCTAAAATGACTTCTAGGAGACATATTTAACAGAGCAGACACCTGTGCATGATGGTGACATAACATAAAATATAAGAATTTCTGAATTTCTAAGACATAATTACTGGCAGAATTTGTTTAAGAATCAAATATTTGGATTTAAGTAAAAAAAAATTGGATTATGATTTGAATTGTGAAACTTTACGAGAATGGAACACGTTTGTGACAAGACGCTCACCTCATCATCGGAGTCCTGTTCCTCGGGTCCCAGCGCCCACACCTCCAAGGCCTTGACCTCCAGCTGCTGGTTGGGGGAGAGGGGGGGGCTGCGGAAGGTGGTGCAGGTGGGGGCCACGGAACCCTTGCCAAAGTCGTAGTCCAGCCACAGCCCAAACAGCTCCTCCCGCCCACCCATGCCCTGTAAAGATGAAGCACGGGATGTAAGTCTTTAATACAAGGAAGCAGTAACTGTTTTTACCTATCACAATCTAAGTCTTTAACCCCTTGAGACCCAGGGCGTAATTTCCATTGTAATTTGACCACCATTCAACGATTTTTGATGCATATAAGCAATATTATATAGATATGACCTGTTTAGTATCCTCGTCCACTAACTAATTTGGTATAGTAAGCTTCTTTTCGTAATTTTATGGCTAACAACAGACATTTTTTTATAGCAAAGGAAAGATCTGGGCGTGAAGGGGCTAATACAAGGAAGCAAATACAAAATGCAGATAAAATATTGGAAACAAAATGCAGATAATTTGTAAGTAATAATAATAATGATCAAACACGATCAAATCAAATAAAGTCTGGGGTCTAACAATACTGGTTTTCCGGGATAACGGCTGATTAAATGGAGCTGTGCAAGATGTCACTGAAAATATGATCACAGTTGGCAACAGAAACTTAAAAAAGATAACACAGAATATGATAAAACACTTACTGTGGCTAAAATCAATAACCAGACCAACCATCAAACCAGGGATCTCATATAATAAAAAAAAAAATAAAAAAAAAATAAAATAAAAAAATAAACTTATCCCCTTGAGGCCCAGAGCATAATTTCCATTGTAATTTGGGTACCATTACACAATTTTTAAGTGCATATAAGCAATATTTTATAGCTATGACCTGTTTAGTATCCTTGTCCACTAACTAATTTGGTATATTCAGTGACTTTTCGTAATTTTATGGCTCGACAACATACAATTTTTTATAGCAAAGGAAAGATCTGGGCGTGAAGGGATTAATTGCTATAACAATACGACTTATGCCCGTATTCGTAGTCACATACCATGATTGCTCGTGGTCATTGTTCACTTTTTGTCTTGTCCTAATTAAATCAATATGTCATGCCAGCTCTGTTGTGGTTGCAATAGGAGTACTGTATGGTTGCTCTAGTACTTTCCATGGCAGCTACAAGATCAAGTGAATCATTTTGACTGAGTAGAATTGGAACAAAATCATAGCAATTACCACGAGCTTATCATGGTATGTGACTACGAATACAAGCATTAAAACTACAAGAAGAAGCAGCTTTGTGGTCGTGTGTGCTCACCAGTCCGTTAGGCATGGTGTTCTTCTCCAGGTAGTTCAGGTACATGAAGTTGGTGTTGTAGCCGGTGGAGTGGAACACACCTGTCTGAGGCGCCAGTGTGAACAGGAAACACTCGGGGGTGCCTGCAGGGACGAGAACAACTGTCACATCCCTGCTGGCACTGTTATTGGTATTATTATTATCATTTATTGGGTAAAATATTGCTCTGCACCAGACTCTGAGAAATTACTCTATAATGGTTTACTAAATGCATTATAGCGTGCATAAAGGTGACTATAATACCCAAACACACAAACATTCCCTTTCACCCTAAGGTATGAAGCCGTTGATGGATGGTTTAGGCATGCCGAGAGGAAGGTGAAGAGATCTGAACATACATGGTACAGTTTCTAAAGGAAGAAAACAAGAAAAATTAGGAATAAAGTGGTTCAGAGGAGCCTCATACTGTTCTGCCTGTTGCGTCATCATGCTGAGAGGAAGGTGAAGAGTGACTGGATGAAGAGATCTGAACAAAAAATGGTAGTTTCTAAAGGAAAAAAACTAGGAAAATTAGGAATGAAGTGGTTCAGAAGAGCAGGTAAATTTCCAGATGAACACCGAACTTCCTTTGGTGAACGAAACTATTTTTTCCTGGTGAGTTTTTATGTGTTTTGAATGAATCTGCTAACTGTTTCTGTCGCAAATCACTTTATTTTTATTTTTTATATTTGCAATAAAAATGACACTAGAACAAATTGAACCTAACCTAACCTAACTTATACCTAACCTAACCTATATCAAACCTAACCTATACCTAGCCTAAACTTTACCCACCCAAAAAAAAAGAAGTGATTTGCTACAGAAACGGTTAGGGGAATTCAAAACACATCAAAACTCACCAGAAAAAAAATAGTTTCGTCCACCAAAGTGAATTCGGTGTTCATCTGGAATAATACCGGAGAGCCAAAAACCGTGCTGCCTGGTCCGCCATATCAGAGTGACCACCACCACCACCACCACCACCACCACCACCACCGCCACCACCACCACCACCACCACACACAAGCATAATAACAAAAGAGACATACACACATCCATACACAGACATGGACACAGATTCTTCAGCACATCCTGTAGGTTCCTGAATGCCCCAAGTCCATCCCTTCACCTTGAAATTGTGGCTTCACTTCCCAGGACACGGATGCAAAGCCACCAAACTTGTTGCCTGACTGGTCCTCCACTACCAGCAACGTGGGACCTTTGCCGACGATCTAGAACACAGACACATTCATAAACACAATGATAAATCTCTGAAAGTTGTTATGCTTGCTAAGGATCAGGACACAATAGCAAATTCACAATAAATACTACAAAAACATGAATGACCTCAAAGAAAAGCATGCAGTTGTAAGGTCATATTTTGGGTACAATCTTCAGTAATGATGAAATTGTTGGGACATACTTCTGGAAAGCTAAAAATGCTGTGCGACTTTAGGAGAAAAAATATGCAATCTAGCTCCGTTAAGCCTATCCAGCACAGCACACTCACTCACCTGCTTCATGAATATGCTGAAGCTCCAGCCGTGAGTGGCGGTGGAGAAGATGAAGCGCCACTCTGACTGGAGGGCCGTCGGGAGGGCACTGTTGAGGAAGAACACCTGGGCGGCAGACAGCAGGTTCGGGAAGCTCTGGAAGGCATAGAAGATCCTACGTTAAGCTGTTATCTAAGACACGGTGGAAAAAAATGCGTTCGGGAAGCTTTGAAAGGCATGGAATATCCTACATTAAGCTATTATCTAAGGCATGGTGGGAAAAAATGTGAGAGTTGAGAAAATTTGTGGGTTTACATAGTGACGTGATGAGGACAGGTGGTTTGCTAGAGGTGGTTTGCGTGGGGTGATGCAACATTTTTAATTTTTTTTAAATCGCGCCACGTCAGGAACGAGGCCTCGTCAGCCCGCGTTACCATAAAAGTCGGGAACACGTCAAGTCGTGTTTATACCTGGTCAACCCGCTTTAGCATAACACGGTTGACATGGCCCCGTAACCTCATAGTGGGACATGGGCTTAACAGACAAAACACAGGGGTATGTGGTCACCTTGGGTTGTAGTGAGGGTTGTGGCAGCAGGTTAGGTTAGGTTAGATAAGGTAAGGTTAGGTTAGGTTAGGTTAGTCTGTCTGTATTAGGTCTGTTAGATTAGTATTCTGGCTAAGAGATGGAACACAGTGGCATGTCGTTACCTTGGGTTGTAGTGAGGGTCGAGGCAGCAGGTTGGTGGGCCCGGCAGTGTTGATGGAGAAGCAGCCGCCCACCACCTGCGCCTCCAGCCGGGTGAACAGCGAGTGGCCGAGGTACCACTGCTCAAACGCCTCGTAGGAAAACTGTGCCTTCGGGGCGGCTTTCTCCAGGTCTGGGAGGGAGAGGGAGAGGGATAAAGAAAAAAACATTAAAGAGAGAGAGTTACATAAGTGATACATAAACGGGATAAAGAAAAGAACATTAAAGAGAGTTACATAAGTGATACATAAACGGGATAAAGAAAAGAACATTAAAGAGGTTACATAAGTGATACATAAACGGTTACAAAGTTAGACACAAAAGGAGGTAAATATAAAAAAAATAGTAATAATAATAATGACAATACAGTAAACCCTCTAAAATTTGAACTAATTAGGGGGAGACCCGGTCGAATTAGCCGAAAGTCTGAATTATCCGATGGTTACTTCTAGCCCCTCCACACATAATAAGTCACTCAAATATGCTAAAACAGCACAGATTGTATTACTTGTACTCACCAAAACCATTGTATTGATATGATAATTTTTAGCACACACACTTATAATACCACATGATAATAATAATAACAATACAGATTACAATAGAACATATACACATAAGAACTCATAAACCATCAATTTCTTACTACTTAAAGATTAGATTATACACACACACATACTTTTGGCATGGGTGGCTCAAATAGGGATTAATAATAATAATAATAATAATAATGAAAATACTAATACTGATCGTTGTATTGAAGTAATGATTAATCTAGCAATGCCTATCATATTTTTTTGTCTTGTAGTAAGTTTTGTCTAATTTGTGTTTTTAAGGAATATCTGGAAGTATCATGTCATTGTGAATTGGCTGAAATAGGGACTTTTAATCATTGTAACTAAAAACTGATTCCAGATTCGTGTTCAGCATGCCCGAAACTGCTAGGAACTAATTTTCAAGCAAATCTATTTTTTGAGAAAATAGATTTGCTTGATAATAATTTGTTCCTAACAGTTTTCGGGCATGCTGAACACGAATCTGGCATCAGTTTTCAGTTAGAATTATTAAAAGTCCCTATCACTTCCCCTTCATAGTTCACATCAAAAATAAAAACCATTGATAAGATTAAAAAAAAAAATTTAAAAAAAATAATGGGAGAAGAAAGAACCACAGCCAGAAAATGAACAATGAAATAAGAATAAAATAGAAAATACAGGAGGAGATTTTATGAGAGCAAAATGGCAAAAACACACACACACACACAGGAGCTCCCTTGGCCTCACCTCTTTGAAGGATGCCCCGGCGTGCAGCAGGTCGTGTAGCACCGCGCGGCACACCGGCCCCACACTCTTGTCCCCCGCGCCGCACCCCCACCCGCGGCACCCCGCCCCCCCCAGCACCACCCGCAGGTACGACCCAAGGATCACCTCCAGGTACTGAAACAAAACCACATTAAACCATTTACTATCTAAGGGATAGGAAACATTGAATCATCTTAACCTATTTAACCCCTTGAGACCCAGAGCATTAGCATTTAGTGAATACAGTAAAACCTCTCGTATTCGGATCCTCATTATTCAGACTTTGACATTATTCGGACTTCCTCCTCTCTTTTTTTTTTTTTTTAGGGGTCAAAATTTCCCAGTTATATATATAATATAGCCTGGAATTTTATTATATAATATAGCCTAGAAACTGAACCACACATTTACCGAACTTATTCGGTAAATCTACGCATATACCGGACCGGCAGAAAAGAGTTAGTTCAAGCCAAAATTTGTTATATAGAGGTCCGTAAAAGCGAGAGTTTACTGTAGTTGGAAGCGTATCATCAACAGTCTAACCTTACAAGTCATTGTGGGAAAACCTGATGTTAAACAGAAAGATGATGAAGATGGTCAACACTAATTTTTTTCTGTATGCCTTACGGTGAAAATAAAATTACAATTCATATTCTTATTATTAGTAGTAGTATGTCTTATTAGTATATAGTATTAGTTAGTATGTCTACACACTTATTATCAACACTACAACCCCAACACCCTGACCCCCTACCTTAAGTATGGTGTCAGTGTCCACGCCGGCCTGGTCTCCCCCCGCCAGCGTGAGGGTGAGGTAGAGGTGCTGCTCCAGGGTGCCCTTAGTGAGGGGCCCCAGGCTGTCCACCAGCATGGGGCTCGTCAGGCAGGTGGGTGTGGGCGTCTTGCCTCTTATCAACACTTTCACAAACCTCGACGCAATCTCCGGGTTGTAGAATTTGGCAATATGTTTCTGCAACAAATCACCGGAATCAACAATCAAGAAATACATAGGTCAGTATACACCAAGGATAATATGAGGCGCTTATTTCATTAAGTCAATAAGCGCCACAAACAAAAAACTGAGAAAATGGCTTCAAAGTTTTTCTATGTTCAAAATGTCACATCTTTTAAGGGGAGTGTCACACAAATATTTCCGGAAATATTTGTGTGACACTCCCCTTAAAAGATGTGACATTTTGAACATACAGGAGAAAAACTTTGAAGCCATTTTCTCAGTTTTTTTGTTTGTGGCACTTATCAACTTTCTGAAATAAGCGCCTCATATACACTCTATGTACTATCCTTGGTATATACGCATGACTTCAACATGAGGTCACATATCCCTTCAGTGTGTGTATGTTACTGTTCTATTCTTAACACATGCAATATACAGAAAACCCGTATAAAATATGAACTCTCTACGGAAGGAAAGCTCCACCGCTTCACTGAATTTACGAACAAAATGATAAAGACGATGAATCTGACATGAATCTCATCATTTAAACATGAAAACTAAAGCTCAATGCCGGTGCAGAAATATTACGGCAAGCACAAAAATGAAATTAGTACGGATAAACCTCACGATCATGAATTGCATTACGATCTTCAGGAAATGGACAAGATGAGCTCAAAATATAAAATCCATGAATTAGTTGACAGTATTTTCTTTGGCGCTTAACCCCTTCATGCCCATATCTTTCCTTTGCTGTATAAAATTGTCTGTTGTTAGCCATAAAATTACGAAAAGTAACTGAATATAGGTACCAAATTAGCTAGTGGACAAGGATACTAAACAGGCCATATCTAAAGAATATTGCTTATATTCATTGAAATAGTATAATGGTACCCAAATTACAATGGAAACTACGCTTTGGCCTCAAGGGGTTAAGGCTTTGATACGACACCTACAGAGACGCACAGGTCCTCCCTCACCTCCACTGCCAGCGAGCTTCTGATATAAGCAATAAAACTTACACTTACAAATTACATAACTAGTTTCAGGACACAGACAAAATAAACTCTAAATATGAAATGCATGAATTAGTTGACAGTATTTTCTTTTGTGCTGAAGGCTTTGATACGACACCTACAGCGACACAGGTCCTCCCTCACCTCCACTGCCGGCAGAGTAATGTTGCCGCTGCTGCCGGCGAGTTTCTGCGCCAAGGCCAACACACTCTGGCGCTCCTCGGGGGTGAAGTACTCCTTCTGCTCCCGCACCACCTTCTTGCTGCTCTCGGCCCCCATACTGCTGCTGCTACTACTGCTGCTGCTACTACTACTGCTGCACCAACACTGTCACTGCAGGAAAAAGAAGAATAACTATATTTTTCTGAAAGATTTTGATGTGTTTTGAAAGAATCTGATGTTTGTTTTGGTAAATTTCCAGATGAACACCGAACTTCCTTTGGTGAACGAAACTATGTTTTTCTGGTGAGTTTTGATGTGTTTTGAATGAATCTGCTAACCGTTTCTGTCGCAATTAACTTTTTTGGTAAAAACTCTACAGACCTAACCTAGCACCCCTCCTCGAGCCCCTCGTGCTGTGCACTAACCTAACCTAACCTAACCTATCCTAACCTAACCTGCCCTAAGCTAACAGGGGGGGCTCCGACCCCCTCGACCTCCCCCACGTGTTGCGCATTAACCAAACCTAACCTAACCTGACCTGACTTAACCTAACCTAACCTAACCTACTCTAACATATCTACTTAGATACGCACTACTTTCTCAAACTCGTCGTCCATTGTGCATCTCACTGAACATAGTTTTTCTCAAGAACCTGAAATTTAATATCGGCCATGTAGGCAAAGTAAGGATCGGCACTCGTTAAAATATAAACAGATGTGTTAAGGACAGTAAGTATAATACGTAGAGCCAACATTTGGGTCAGCTTAGCGTGGAGCCCTTGTTCTTAAGATTTTCCACATTTTTTTCCTTTGTGATTTGCAACAAAATGACGAAAAAAAAAGAACCTAACCGAACCTATACCTAACCTAACCTTTACCAAACATAACCTATATCAAACCTAACCTATATTTAACCTAACCTAACCTAACCTTTACCTACAAATAAATAATAATAATAAATATTTGCAACAGAAACGGTTAGCAAATTAATTCAAAACACACAAAAACTCACCAGAAAAAAATTGTTTCGTCCACCAAAGTGAATTCGGTGTTCTTCTGGAATAATACCTTAGTTTTTCTTGGCAATCACTAGTTTTTTTTCACCCCCTTGACCTCACCTGAGAAAAACTAGTGATTTCCAAGAAGAAAAAAAAATTCAGATTGTTCCTAAACACATCAAAATCTACTAGAAAAATATACTAGTTCATGAATAAAACTAACTGGAGAAAAAAGCCTGGAGATCCCTCGCCTTACATCCAAAATTATCTACACTACCTCTAAATGTCACCTATTTCTTGATTACATTTGTCAACGTTCTGCAAATTTGTCAAAGAAATGTATGAAATGTTGTGTTAATGGGTTCAATTCACAGCTATCTCATAAGCCAATGGTTCAAGTAATTAGAATTATGATAAAATAACGTTAAAACTAATAACATTCCTACAGCATTAATAAAACAACTCCGAGCAATGCAAACCCAGTCCTTTAAAACACCAATACTTGACTTTGATAAAACACAACACAACAATACACCACCACAACACTACCACACTCACAACACAACCATGGACCTTTAAATACAACCTTTAAATACCCATGAACAAAACCAGTCCTTTAAAACACCAATACTTGACTTAGATTAAACACTACTTGACTTAGATAAAACACAATAAAACACTACACCACCACAACGCTACCACACTCCTAACACAACCATGGACCTTTAAACACAACCTTTAAAATACCCATGAACCACTCAGAGCAATGAAAACCCAGTCCTTTAAAACACCAATACTTGACTTAGATAAAACACAACACAACAACACACCACCACAACGCTACCACACTCACAACACAACCATGGACCTTTAAACACAACACTTAAACCCCCAACACACCTTTCAGACCTTTAAACACAACAGTTAAATACCCATGAACCACTCAGAGCAATGAAAACCCAGTCCTTTAAAACACCAATACTTGACTTAGATTAAACACTACACCACCACAATGATACCACACTCCTAACACAACCATGGGCCTTTAAATACAACCTTTAAATACCCATGAACCACTCAGAGCAATGAAAACCCAGTCCTTTAAAACACCAATACTTGACTTAGATAAAACACAACACACCACCACACCACTACAACGCTCCCACACTTATAACACACCTTTAGACCTTTAAATACAACCTTTAAATACCCATGAACCACTCAGAGCAATGAAAACCCAGTCCTTTAAAACACCAATACTTGACTTAGATAAAACACAACACAACACTACACCACCACAACGCTACCACACTCACAACACAACCATGGACCTTTAAACACAACACTTAAACCCCCAACACACCTTTAGACCTTTAAACACCACAATTAAATCCCCATGAGGCACGAGTCACCACCACCACCACCACCACAATCAAATATTCCTGACATTTAAGGTGGAGGCGTCAGCTACTCCATAAACCCACATATCTCATCACCAACACGAACCAAACACGTATAGATCACTCAAAACACCACAATTAGGTAGTTGTAGTAGTTACCAGGGGTAGGAACACGTTAAAACAGGAATGCTAGCGGTGAGGAAGAGAAGGCGGGCTGTCAGCGTTTCCGTCAGCAGTGTTTTGGTAGTCAGCTGATAGAGTAGGAAAATACCAGAGTGTGCCTACGTTTGACTGCTAAATATTCCATGCTGACTATCCTTACTGCCTGGCGAATGTGGATTAACTACAGTAAGTATATAGTGATTTACTAGATGTAGGAATATGGTGAATAAGTGTCAGGGATTTGTCAGGATTCGTCAGCAAAGATGCCTTATAATCGATAGATGGGTTCATTAAGATTTGCCATACATTTCTTAGCGTTATTTCTCTGTTATAACAACCCAGATTGAGGTGGTGTGTTAGGGCATGTTTGGTGGTGGAGTCAGGAGTCAACCACACATTAGAACACGTCTCAATCATGTATTCCAAGAGCATTATGGGTTGAAAATTGGTGGGTGGGTTAACTACTCTCGTCTTCAAAGGCCGTCCGTATACGCTACGCTTTTAGGCTTATTTTAGAATTGCGTTTTTTTGGTCTTATTTCGATATTATTAGTATTGTAGTATTATTTTATGTGTTTATGTAATGCTGTTTTTAGGATAGACTGGTGAAGATTTTGAAAGCACACGCACGCACAAGCAATTTCCATGCAATATAATCACAATTCTATATATTAATCCCTATATATATCTACCTTTGAATAGGCAAATAGGATAGATAGGTTATGTAGTAAATTGTGCACCTATAACACCCTATTTCTAAGTCTAGGTTATTTGATATTTAAGGATAGCATGGGAAAAAAGATTAATTTAGTTAGTTTT
The DNA here is from genome assembly GCA_016584305.1 of Chionoecetes opilio. Lineage (NCBI taxonomy): Eukaryota > Metazoa > Arthropoda > Malacostraca > Decapoda > Majidae > Chionoecetes > Chionoecetes opilio. The sequence goes on from JACEEZ010017673.1 coordinate 64,308, forward strand.
AATAGGTTTATGAAGCAAATAAGTGCATGCAATATATTTAGTCTATTCTATTCATGTCTACATTTAGTAATAGAATATGCTTTCACGGGCCCAAGCAGACACATAGTAAAAATAAAAGCAAAAAAAAGCGTGATTGCAATATGTAATGAAAATATTGCATGGGTATCAATGGACACTAATAATCAAACTATACTCTCAGCTCTCATAAAAAGATATATGATAAATACAGGAGAACATAGTAATACATAAACCAGGAAACAAAGGAGGTATGGGTAGTAAGAATAAGAATGCTTCCTAACAAGCAGCCATTTACTAGAAGCTATAATTGAGGACAAGATGGATTATTGACGCGTCTCCCATTAATATGCACTGCAGCGCTACTGTCTCCACACCCTTCTTTGTTCCTAGGGAGAGAAGGGAAGACGAGGGGGAGAGAAGGAAGGAAGGAAGGAAGGAATAAGCTAGTAATCTGTTAAGCATACGCAAATTTAGCATGTGAGAGGCGTTTGCGGTCCAGTGGGTTGTGGCGATGCAGAGGAGAGGAGAGAGAGAGAGGAGAGAGAGAGAGAGAGACCCCTTATTGCAGTGATGAACAGTGCAGCAGGACAGTGTAGCAGCTGCATTGATGTGTGGAGGGAGAGAGAGGGAGAGAGGGAGGGTGGACGCCAGCAGAAGGGGAGGTGGGGGGAGCAAAGGGAGAGAGGAAAAGAGAGAAAGAGAGGGAGAGAGGGACGCGTTGAGAAATATATGCGCAATAATTTCCTGTGTCGGCGCATGTAATATACGCGATCACATCAATAATTTCCAACACCAGCATTGTTAGTAGCTTGTGGGAGACATGTTAGAGTCTTCAATGAACGCCGTCAATAAAGGAACGTCGGGGTTAAAGCTGTACGGGTGAACGCTGGCAACCCTGGCGCGAGGAGTTCTCACGCTCCGAAAGAGGGAGAGAGAGAAAGAAAGAGAGGGAGAGAAAGAAAGAGAGGGAGAGAGAGATAGAGATAGAGATGCCTCACTACACAACAGAGGCGGCGGGAGATATTGAAAGTGTCTCCATTAACACTGTGGGCCCGTGAGAGGTGTGAGGCAGGGAGGTAGAGGTGTGAGGTAGCGGGACAGTGGCCTCACAAAATGCCTCACTACACTGCCCTCACAGCCGCGGCGACAGGGGGAGCCGACCCCAAGATGGGTTACCAGACCCCGCCGCTGCTGGCTAACGGCATCACCACCACCCTCATGGAGTACCAGCCCAAGGACATGACGCAGCTGCAGGAAGGTATGTGGCTGGGGCCGTGTATGGGTGTGTGTGGCACTGTCAATGGCGGGGTGGTGCAGGTCGCGGGGCCAAGTGCCAACCCTTCTCGGTGACACTGCCCGCCCACCCGACACTGTCCACTCCACTGGCGCCTCCACTCCTGCCTCTGTATGCGGTCTGGCTCTATATATATCGTTGTTCTGTCTTCCTGTATCGTGATCTTAGCTGTTCAGTCTATGTACAGACAGGGTTGTGTTTTTAAAGCCTGCCTCTGTCTACCTCTGCCTCTGTTCTCTGTCAGTTTGCGGTCAGGCCCTCTCCTATTGCTGTTCTGTCTTCCTGTACCGTGCTTGATCTCAAATGTTTAGTCTATAACATGTACAGTCAGGGTTGTGTTCTTAAATTAAAGCCTGCCTCTGCCTCCACTTCTGCGTCAGTGTGTGGTCAGGCCCTCTCCTATCGCTGTTCTGTCTTCCTATACCTATACTCTACTCATCTTATAAGTTTACAACATGTACAGTCAGGGATGTCACCGTCTTAAAGCTTGCCTCTGTCTGCCTCTGTCCTGCGTCAGTATTGGTCAGGTCCTCCCCTATCACTGTTCTGTCTTCCTGTATCTTGCTTGATCTCAAATGTTCAGTCTATAACATGTAGCTACAGTCAGGGTTGTGTTCTTAAAGCTTGCCTCTGTCTGCCTCTGTGCTGTCATGTTCCTGCCTCCTTCCCTGCCCCGTCACCCAGTGCCCTCCCCTCACTGCCCTGTCCCTGCCTGTCACCTCACCTTGCCTGCACACCCTCACACTACACAGCCAAAGGGCACTACATTTTCCTACACTTGTTTTTCTTCCCGTGTGCAGACCGCTGGCTGTACACTACTAAAATTAGATTTTCTTAATTTCTGTATTGATTGTTTCGATAAACCTGAAATTGACTACACATTACATATTGACCACTGGAAAAGGAAAGTAATTTTCAAACAATAATTTCCAGAAGTACTACATGAATTTTTTTTTATTATCACCATATTACCCCAAATCTTAACAAGGAGGTATTGCCCCATACAGTTCCCCTTGCGATGGATGTTTGTCCTTAACCCTTGCATGTTATTAACGCAAATTGGTCTTCAGGTCTTGCCAGAGTAATTGATTGCCTTCCCAGATGTGATCCGCCTGACAAGGGTGGCTCCACACACCTGCACCAAACTGTGCTGTGGTTTTGCAGACCATTTGAAAGATTTCTTATCAAGGGTCGGGAAAGTGTTCAAACCTGCCCACTATAATGGCCAAACAATGTGCTGTGCACACTTGTTCATAATTTTTTTTTATTTTCATAGCTGGCTACAAAAAAATAGAGTACAGTGATACCTTGGAACTTGAACATAATTCGTTCCAGGAGGCAGTTAGAATTCCAAAGCAAATTTTTCATTACCAAATTTACTCTAATTTATTAATGAAAAACACCAAATGGCAATCCTGAACGCGGCGTTTGTTCAAATTCTGCAAACGTTCAAATTCTGGAGCAAAATCTTCTCCAAAATAATGTTCGCATTCCAAGTTGTTTGAGATGAGGGGCGTTTGAGTTCCAAGGTACCACTGTATGTTTAAAATCATGATGTGTCAACATCAAACACAAAATTTGTGAAAATTGTCAAAAACTTCAAAATGTTTCATGTATGCATAAGATTTTTAATCCCTAACTGTAGTGTATTGTTTTGCATAGTGAATAATCTGAGCGGTGTCCATCATTTCCAGAGCCCGTGTACTGCCACGAAGTGTTTGACGGGCATGGCATGGAGGACCAAGGTAAACATGCTACACTTGTACTTATCATATCTACCAAACTTGTGTGTACCCGTGAGGGGCGGTAGGCTGGGGCAGGATTGGCTGTTAAAAATAGGTGAGGTAAAAATAAAAATAAAATTCATCCTAATCCTACGTAATATATGAAGCAAAAATATGGGTTAGGTGAAAATCCATGTCATATATGAATGCAAGATAATGATTCTTAGATGAATTTTCAATGTTAAGGCAAGTCACAATTGAGTCATGAATGGTTACCACTGGGCTGGCTGTGTCCCTGAACGCCATGAGCACTGACATCTAGAGCTTACCAGAGATGAATAGCAAGAAAGATAGAGTAATGAATAATGAGTAAAATGAGATGAGTAAAAAATGAAGAAGGGTCATGAATATTTGGTGTCTGAGAAAGTTGAAGTAAACAACCTCACACCCCTTCACGCCCAGATCTTTCCTTTGCTATATAAAATTGTCTGTTGTTAGCCATAAAATAACGAAAAGTAGCTAAATAAACCAAATAAGCTAGTCGACATTATTATACTAAGCAGGTCATATCTATTACACATTGCTTATATTCACAAAAATTGTCTAATGGTACCCAAATTACAATGGAAATTACGCTCTGGTCTCAAGGGGTTTAAGTCAACGTCAGATTCCCATAAAGACCCAACCTTAACGCCACTCCAACCCTCACAGCCAGTTGCTCCCCGGGACAATCTGGAGACTGCTCCCGCCAAGGCTCGGCCGGACCCTTCGACCGTCCACAGAAAACATGCAAAGGTGAGGCTCAGTGTTTTATGGTTCACACATTGATCAGTTCAGTTCAGTTGTGGGTCGGGAGTCTGGCCTGTTTCAACGGCACTCCCTGACGTGTTTCTTCTTGCTGTCTGGGTCTTTAATTAGTTGTGTTCTCTATTCTATATTTTTAGTTTCTTTCTCTTTCTTTCCTCTTATTTTCTCTGGTCATCCAAAAACTGTTGATTGTTCTTTTTGCTTCTTCCACATTCCCCTCTCCAAACAAATGCTCTGATATGATGATACAAATAGAACCTAACTCAACCTATTACAATTACTCAATCTAATTACCTATGTGATATGCAAAGATGTAATTGTGCCAAACCCTAACATTCTGATCTGCCATAAACGTTCTATCCCACATCACACTCCCGGAGACTGGTATGACTCTTTCCACATAGCGGGTTACATGGTGTAGGTGGGGGGGATGAGAGGAGGAGGAGCAGAGGATTGATAGTGCAGTCAGTGGAGTCAATAGGGAGCTTTAAAAAGAGACTGGATAAATTCATGGATGGGGATGAAAGGTGGATGTAGGAAGTCTTAAGTAACAGGAACCTCCACGTGTAGTTTTCGCGGCCTCTTATAGCTTCCTTATTTTCTTTATGTTCTTCTTATGTTCTTATAGGCAAACAGGCAGAAAGCGAGAGACGGACATCAGATTAGCTGTCACTTATCATAATATGTGTTAGTATCTCCATCTCGTTTAGCTCCCTGGGACTCCGAGATGACCCACTTAGCTTCCTTATTTTCTTAAGTTCTTCTTATGTTATGTTTTTATAGGTGGAAAGATAGAGACGGGCATCAGATTAGCTGTCACTTATCATATTATGTGTTAGTATCTCCTTCTCGTTTAGCTCCCTGGGACTCCGAGATGACCCACTTCTTCATCAACGAGTACCGCAACGTGAGTGGAATGGTGACAAAGAAGCGCGACGCCTTCCTGCACATTTCGGACAAGATGAACCAGAAGGGCTACGACGTGACGCCCTACACCGTGGAGAAGAAGTGGCACAACCTGATCAAAGCGTACAAAAACGTCCTCTACCGAGCCATCCGCAAGGGAGACGAGAAGATCACCTGGGAGTACTTTGAGGTGAGGGACTCGGCGACACTCGGAGCCACTTTTATCTTGTCAATCGTACTTAAGAAATTATCATTTCTAGTGCAATATATATTTTTTTGTAGTAGTGTTGATTCCAGTCCTTTTGAAACATTGTGCACCACTTCCAATTAAGTTAATGAAAAACACAAATGATAGTTTGATTTCAATAAAATGTTGATCAATTCTACCATTGCTCATTTCTATGACAATTTGCAGTATAAATTCAAGCTCATGTCTTTTTCCCAGTCATTTCCATTAAATCTCCACATCATTATATTCCGCAATAATTCACTCCTAGCAAGACTAATGAGTGTTGCGTTGTGTTGCAGGAGATGGACGACATCATCAAGAACAGCACTCCGTCACTGCCGCGCCGGGCAACCTCAAGCGCCTGGCCATGTCCCGCAAGGTGAGCTCCAACCCGGTGGCCTCCCCGGCGTCCGGCCCGGAGACCATATCGGTGACCCCGGACTTCCTGCCCAGCCCTCCCTCCCCCGACGTGGCCACCCCCAGGACCCTGCCCGCCTCCTCCCCCTCCATGGTAGACGGCCTCACCATCGGCCCGTGCGCTCCCTACAGTTTTCCAGCCGGATCCTCGTCCACAAGATCTCCGCCCTGCCACCTGGCAACCAGCCCCATCTCCTACGTAGTGAACCCCTCCCACCCGTCCCTCCCGCCCTCTGAAGCTCAACACTCCACTAGTCATCTGCTGCCCCTGGATGCCACCACCCAGCTCCACCCTCCACACTACACCCAACACCACTTCATGCAGCCCGTCGCCACCACTCCCTCCATAAGCTCCCAGCCCCCCACCATCCTCAACACCCCCACCGTGCCCCTGCCCCTGGCACCCTCTGTCTCGTTGCCCCTGGATTCCCAGAGTACAACGCCCGTGTCCCTCAGCTCTGAAGGCTACATCACCTACACCCAGCAGGAGGACGCCTCGGCCCCGGGACAGCTGGGCGGCCCCACGGAGGAGGCGGCGGACCCTCCGGGCAGCGGCGCCGCCAGGGACGGGGACGAGCCGCCCAGGAAGAGGACGCTCCTCTCTGCCAGCAAGAGGAGGAAATGGAGGCAGAGGAAGGCCAAGCTGCTGTACAGTCGCTTCCGCCGCCCTGACTGGGACCTGCTGGTGGCACAGAAGGAGATGAACATGCAGCTCAAGTCACTCAACTCAAACCTCCGCAACGTTGGCAACACCCTCAACGAAAACATCCTGGGCCTGAAGCGTGCGGTGGAGCGCATGGTGTCCATCATGCTGCAGAACAAGGCCGCCTCAAGCTGAATCTGTATTGGGTGTCGTCTGGCTTGTACGGATCCAACGGTAGGTGTTGGGCTCATCATGTTGTGTGTGTGTGTGTGTATGTGTGTGTGTCTTCAGCCAGCCATTACTTGATTTAACTCTCATTGGTCCCTTAGGTGAGATAGTGGTCGGCACGTGAGGGGTTCCAGGAAAACCAGAGCAGATTAATCTTATAGGTGTCATCCAAGAGATGCCAAGGGGTGAATTTCCCGGTGAGGTCAGATTCTTCTTGAATTCCGATGCTATATTTGTTTGTTGTCGGTAAAAGTGTAGTCACCAACTAGTCTTTCATGTTACACTGACACAGACTCGGACACGCCAATAGTACAACGTAGATTTCACTTCTTCCCAAATATAAGCCATCTTTCATGTGACAGTTTGTGCTTCTGATAATTCACTTTGATCTGTGTCACAGTCTTTAAGCTATCTGTTCCTTCCTTTGTATAAGCAGTGTGATAAAAGCAGCTGAAGGGAGAGGACTGGTGTGCTAGGAGGTGTGGGAGCTCTGAAGACTGAACCATTATCGATCACTTTACTTGCCATGGAGAGTGTGTGATTGAATCTGTGTATATTCTCTTAAAAAACCCTACAAATTACTTATAAGAAAGATGTGACATTGTCTGAAAGGTTCAGTGGTGAAACATTACAAAGATATAATTGAGAGGGAGTTGAAAGGTTAGATATTTGAATGGCCTCAGTATTCTCTAAGATTACAAGGCATGATACTGTGAAAATTAACTTCATGCAAAATTTATGTACCTGTAAGATCTCAACAGTCAAAGCATCGCGAAAAGACAAAACAAAACGATGGGTTCTTCCCTGCCAATCTAACAATATTCCCGGTGACAATCTAACGTGAAGGAGCCAAGCCGATGCCTACCAGTGATCTGCAGCCTCAGTCACGTCACCTTCCACCACAGCACGGCAGACACCCATGCTGACCCCAGCCCCCGCGGGACACCTGTGGCTGCTGGGGAACAAGGAGTGCGGGGAGGAGGAGGAAGACCCACGCATCTGTCCCGTCCAGTCTGGGAATGAAATCCTGGTGCTTTTGCGAGGATGTTGATTTCCTAAGGCAGAGGCAACGTTCAGTGGTGGTCATAGTGAAGGTAGTGTAGAGGGTGTGGATATAAGCGTTTGTGTGTGCTTGTGTCTGAGTGTGTGTGTGTGTGGGTGGTGGGAGAGGATGAAGTGCTACGATGAAGTGACGTCACAAAGTGAGAGTAATGTAATTTTTATCAATACGAGGATGATCTTCATTGACTATTTTGTGCCCGGTGAAGTGTGCTCCAGCCATTGATTTACAGCAGTCCAGTATTAGAGGGGGACAGACAGGGCAGCTGCACCACCAGGAGACTGTGATAGCAGCTGATGGGACACGGCTGTCAATACTCTCAAGGTGTGGAAGGGACTGCGTGTTTTGGCCCTTTTGGGAACCTGTGTTTTGACTTTGGTGCTGAAACCTGACTAGTGTTATGACTCATTAGACACTCTAGAGAAACTACAGAAACAGTCCAGTCGCCCGCCCAAGAAGGAGATGCAGTGATATAACGATGTACACTCCACTTTTTCAGACTAGAATGCCCGTACTGTCAGTCCACATTACAGTCATCTTCCCTACCACTTTGTTTACAGTTGTAGGAAACAGATGTACGTACGTGTTCAGTTCCTTCGACGCCAAGGACTCTACATCCTTGGCCTAGTGTCTCTGTGTATTTGGAAACCTTTCTGTATAGCGTTGAGGTGCCATAGACCGTTCGTGTTACTGTAGTTTAGCCATTTTTCACTTTTGAGATGCAAGACGAGTATGCGAAGTAGCCCGGATATGCCAGGGTCTACTGCACTGTTTTAACGTTTCCCAGCACAATATTTTGGATCCAATGTGGTGCTGTGTGACGTCGGCTACGCACGCGTCGTACAGAGAATCAAATCGCTGTTCCGTAATAATTCTATACACGTCCCTCGAAAGGTCCAATGTTCCAAGTAGTGTTGCTGCCATTTCCCTCGCCCCTAAAGAAGATTACCGTCGCCCGTGAACCACTGCCGCACGTCCTCAGAGAGATAGCGAGTGTTTGGTGTCCCGTGTTTTGAGTTGTGTTGCTACGAGGTTGTGTTGGAGACGGGAGGAGAAGGAGAGGAAGAACAGGTCCAGAAAAAAAGAATAGAAATAAGAAGACGAAGGAGGTGAAGAGAAAGATGAAGTTAAAAGAAAACTCGCCACCCTAGACGTTTTTGTGTTCCTATATCATTCGTGTCATTCTTTCATGCTAATCATAAAAGAAAATAACTGTTCAAAAACTCACTCATTCCCAGAAAGCGATAATGGCTTCCTGGAGCATTTATTTTTATTGTAAGTTAAAAAAATGCGTGAATGACACTGAAGACTCAAGTAATGTTATTATTATTTTGTTCTGTTTTCCATGGGAGTGTGATGTCAAACAAGCTGTCCGTAGCAAACTGTATCCATTCACATTTTTATTATCTCTCTCTCTCTCTCTCCTCTCTCTCTGTCTGTCTCTCTCTCCTGTATGTTAGGTTACACGGAGAGCAATAAAAAGACGAACCCGGGAGGTGGGGAGGTCAAGCAAGGTCAGGGCATTAGTCGCTCTCGTCACAATACCTGATGTCGTAACCCAGAATTACGCTCTTGTAAATATTTTAACTTGTTTTCCATACGTCTTTTCTTTATGTAGTCTTTATAAATTGCTTTATTGTTTTTTTTATCGATGGCTAGTGAAGACATTGGCCCGTACCGAGAGTCATGATGAAGGTTGAGCGACGAAGGTCGTCGCTCAACCTTCATGACCTCGGTACGGGCCATTATTTTCTGTTGGATATATTTTAATAGTACGTAATTGTTTATTTTAGTTGTTATAGACACTGCCCATTGCCGCAGCTTCATTAAAAAAATGATAAAAACGTTTAAAAAATATATATAGCTTTCTCGTGAGTGCTTGAGTTGCCGGCGAGGATCTGCTTCTGTGTTTTGCCAAGGAGCCGGATATTTTTATTATGCAAATAAATTCTATAAGCTTTAATTATGAATAATGGTGTAAAATGTGAGAAAATATGTCATTCTGAACTTGTATTTTTTTGTATAATAGGATGAGGAAAATGGATTTGATGTTTGATTATGCCCTGAGTGGTGAGTGGGAGTGAGTGGTCAGATATGAGTGGGAGTCAGTGGTGGAGAAAGAAGTGGTTAGAAAATGTGTGTTGAGTGTGTGAAAACATTTGAAACATTTAATAATAGCCGCATAAATACAATAATGTTTGTTAACAACTTAGAAGGCCAGCCTTTATAATAAGCAGGGGTTTTCAGGCAAGTGAATTAATGGGGAGTGGTTAGATATGTGAGTGGTGAGTGGTTGGATAATGTGAGTGGGAAGTGGTTAGATAAAGTTAGTGTTGAGTGGTGAGAGGAAATGAGTGGGGAGTTGAGTGGTCAGCGATAGGTAATCAAATAATAGGTGGTCAAATAAGGTGATTAATGATAAATAATAATGCAATGTGAATCATGATAAATATAAATAATGATAGGTGGTCAAATAATATTAACCCCTTGAGACCCAGAACGTAATTTCCATTGTAATTTTGGTACCATTAGAGGATTTGTAGTGAATATAAGCAATATTTAATAGATATAACCTGTTTAGTATCCTTGTCGACTAACTAATTTGGTATATTTAGGTACTTTTTGTAATTTTATGGCTCCACGTACAAGAGACATTTTTTTATAGCAAAGGAAAGATCTGGGCGTGAAGGGGTTAGTGTTGGAGTGGTTGTTTTAAGTGTAGTAGTGGACAGTGCAGAAAGGAAACAGTATCGCATTCATTTTAATACTCTACTAATGCCAAGACTTGAAGAGGAGGAAGATTTAGCTTAATGGATGGGGATAAAGACACGTTCTCTTTCATGATAACACCTAAGGGAAATATACATACAGACCTTGCTTTTATGGACTCTCTCTCTCTCTCCTCTCTCTCTCTCTCTCTCTCTCTCTCTCTCTCTCTCTCTTCATGATAACAATGGAAAAAATACTTGCTTTTATGGAGATTATCTCTCTCTCTCTCTCTCTCTCTCTCTCTCTCTCTAATGATAACAATGGAAAAAAATACTTGTTCTAATGGACGTTTCATTATCTCGACCTCCTACACCTACCCTTCTCTCTCTCTCTCTTCTCTCTCTCTCTCTCTCTCTCTCTCTCTCGACCTCATACGCCCTAGAATACCACACACAGGGGGCGGGGGGGAGGTTAAGCTGGGTCTTTATGATATGAAATTAAGGTCACGCACTGGATCACTAGACCCTCTGTTAGTCCCTCCCAGTAAGACCCAGGCCGTCACGGAGAGCGGCGTGCAATGAGTGTGGAATAATGAGTGTGTGGAATAATGAGTGTGTGGAATAGTGTGGAGGGCTGGCGGGAATGTTATTATGTCATAGGGGATTATTTAAGTCTGTCCTATTACAACCTCTTTAGTTTCAGTTTTCTTTGAGGGTCCCCTTCGCTTCTACTTGATGCTTGATGATATAGAAATCGAGATTATTATTGGGACATAGCCAGGGTTTATGGAACTGTCGCCAATGGGAATTCTCGCCGAAACAACAAACTAGAACTCTCGTCGACGTGGAAATGTTAACCTAACCTGGACATTGGCACCTAACCTAACCTAACTGATCAAGCTAACGATAGTATTTCATCCCTGAATGCAGAAACACGGGTAACACTTGATTAAATGTATATATTGGGTCCTGTAATATCAAGAATTGGAACATTCGACGACGGTGGCGAGAATTCCTATCGGCGACAGTTCCAGGTACCATATCCAGTGGCGTAGCTAAGGGGGGGGGGGGGGGGGGGGGGCGCTATTTGAAATCGCCCCCCGGGCCCCCAAGAGAAGGGGGCCCTCAAATGCATCGCTCAATCAGTGCTGATCTGCAGTCCTGAAAATAATTTAGTACTCAATCAGTGCTGAAAATAATTCGGATTAAAAAGGATTTATGGACATTGCAAGTCTCAGAAAGTGTAAAAATGCACCAAAATATGTTCATTTTCCAAAACATTTCCCGGAAACCCCACAGCTCATGCAGGTAGAATGGCCATACTACCTCCATGCCCCAGCTGGTTGGGCTCGCTTCGCTCCCCCCCCCCCCCCCAACACCTGCAAACTTTAGAGGGGGCCCCTCCAGGAAGTAAGCCCCCCGGGCCCCAAAATGTCTATCTACGCCCCTGGACATATCTTTAGCCAGGCATGAAACCAACATAGGTAATGAATAAAATAATGCAAGGATACGTTCATAAATACACATACAAATCGACAGCAATGACTAAAGAAATACACTCAATATTAAATAAACTCATTAAAAAACCTCAATATTAAAAAAACTATTAAAAGAGCTCAATATTAAAAAAAAACCACCTCAATATCGACAATGCTCAATATTAAAAAAACCCTATATTAAAAAGCTCAATATTAAAAAGCTCAATATTAAAAAGCTCAATATTAAAAAGCTCAATATTAAAAAAACTCAATATTAAAAAAACTCAATATTAAAAAGCTCAATATTAAAAAAACTCAATATTAAAAAAACTCAATATTAAAAAAACCCATTATTAAAAAAATCAATATTAAAAAACTCAATATCTAATAAAATTAATATTAAAAAAAACTCAATATTAAAAAAGCTCAATATTAAAAGAGCTCAATATTAAAAAAACTCAATATTAAAAAAACTCAATATTAAAAAAACTCAATATTAAAAAGCTCAATATTAAAAAAACTCAATATTAAAAAAGCTCAATATTAAAAAAACTCAATATTAAAAAAGCTCAATATTAAAAAACTCAATATTAAAAAAACTCAATATTAAAAAAGCTCAATATTAAAAAAACTCAATATTAAAAAAACTCAATATTAAAAAACTCAATATTAAAAAAACTCAATATTAAAAAAGCTCAATATTAAAAAACCTCAATATTAAAAAAGCTCAATATTAAAAAACCTCAATATTAAAAAAGCTCAATATTGAAAATATTCAATATTAAAAAATCTCAATATCAGAAATGCTCAATATTAAAAAAGCTTAATATTAAAAAAGCTCAATATTAAAAAAGCTCAATATTAAAAAACTCAACATTAAAAAACCTCATATTAAAAAAACTCAATATTAAAAAAACTCAATATTTAAAAAACTCAATATTAAAAAATCTCAATATCAGAAATGCTCAATATTAAAAAAGCTTAATATTAAAAAGGCTCAATATTAAAAAAGCTACATATTAAAAAAACTCAATATTAAAAAAGCTACATATTAAAAAACTCAATATTAAAAAAGCTTAATATTAAAAAAACTCAATATTAAAAAAGCTACATATTAAAAAAACTCAATATTAAAAAACTCAATATTAAAAAAGCTACATATTAAAAAAACTCAATATTAAAAAAACTCAATATTAAAAAAACTCAATATTAAAAAAACTCAATATTAAAAAACTCAATATTAAAAAAACTCAATGTTAAAAAAGCTCAATATTAAAAAAACTTAATATAAAAAAAGCTCAATATTGAAAATATTCAATATTAAAAAAACGCAATATTAAAAAAACTCAATATTAAAAAAACTCAATATTAAAAAACTCAATATTAAAAAAACTCAATATTAAAAAACTTAATATTAAAAAAACTCAATATTAAAAAAGCTCAATATTGAAAATATTCAATATTAAAAAAACTCAATATTAAAAAAGCTCAATATTAAAAAAACTAAATATTAAAAAACTCAATATTAAAACAACTCAATATTAAAAAAACTCAATATTAAAAAAGCTCAATATTGAAAATATTCAATATTAAAAAAACGCAATATTAAAAAAAAACAATATTAAGAGCTCAATATTAAAAAAGCTCAACATTAAAAAAGCTCATATTAAAAAAACTCAATATTAAAAATCAATACTAAAAACTCATATTTAAAAAAACTCAATATTTAAAAAATCAATATTAAAAACTTAGAGAAATTTCAATATTAAAAAAGCTTGATATTTAAAAAGGCTCAATATAAAAAAGCTACAATTAAAAATCAATTTAAAAAGTTTTTAATATTAGAGCTTTTTTAAAAACATTGAGTTAAATATTCAATATTGGAATTTTTAATTCAATATTGAGATATTTAAAATAATAATTAAAACTCAATATTGAGCTATATTAAATAAACTATTTTCAATATGAATATATTTAGAATATAATACATTTAAATGGTTAAGAATAATATGCTGTTTTTTAATATTGAGTTTTTTAATATTGATTTTTTTATATTGAGTTTTTTTAATATTGAGTTTTTTTAATATTGAGTTTTTTAATATTGAGTTTTTAATATTGGTTTTTTTAATGATTGTTTTTTTAATATTGAGTTTTTTAATATTGATTTTTTAATATTGAGCTTTTTTAATATTGAGTTTTTTTAATATTGATTTTTTTAATATTGAGTTTTTTAATTTGAGTTTTTTATATGGTTTTTTTAATATTAATATTGAGTTTTTTTAATATTGAGTTTTTTTTAATATTGAGTTTTTTTAATATTGAGCTTTTTTAATATTGAGTTTTTTTAATATTGAGTTTTTTTAATATTGAGCTTTTTTAATATTGAGCTTTTTTAATATTGAGTTTTTTTAATATTGAGCTTTTTTAATATTGAGTTTTTTTAATATTGAGCTTTTTCAATATTGAGTTTTTTTAATATTGAGTTTTTTTAATATCGATTTTTTTTAATATTGGGGATATTTTTTATTTAGTTTTTCAATATTGAGTTCTTTTAATACTGAGCTTTTTTAATTTTGCGTTTTTTTAATATTGCGTTTTTTTAAATATTGACTTTTTTAATATTGATTTTTTTATATATTGAGCTTTTTTGATAGAGCTTTTTGATATTGAGCTTTTTTGATATTGAGCTTTTTTAATATACCTACCTAGCGTTTTTTTTAATATTGCGGTTTTTTTTTAATATTGAGTATTTTTGATAGTTTTTTAATATTGAGCTCTTTTAATATTGAGGTTTTTTTTAATATTGAGTCAAGTGACCCCACAGTCACACGGCTATCAAACACGGGACTGAAGCGTGAGGTACAGCCTACACACACACAGTTCCTGGAGTGAACAAGTTTTTTTTATCGGGGTGTTTCTGTCTGAAAATCCGTGAAAATGTACCAGTTTTGACAGCCTATGTGCATGTCTTTACGCCATTGCTGTCGATATGTATGTGTATTTATGAACGTGTTCTTGCATTATTTTATCCTTTATCTATGTTGGTTTCATGTCTGGCTCAATATAAACAGGTATGAGACACTTTAATTCAGGTCAGTTCTGCAGGAAGTGAATGGGCCAGCAGACGGCAGGAGTTAAATTCTCAAAATTCTGGTCTTGCATGACTAGACTACTTTCCCCTTTTTCCGACCACAATAAGCCACGGGTGAGGGGAAGGAGGGGAAAAGGGGGATAAGAATATTAGGTCCTGTCTTTATGGAGGGCTGGGGGTGGAAGGGGGGGGGGAAGGGGGTCAGTAGAGGCATGAGGCTAACTGGATCAGCAGGTGGTCAGTGATAGCTTTTAAAGGGAACATACTGAAGAGAAGGTGGTGGTGGTGGTGGTGGAGGTGGTGGTGGTGGTGGTGGAGGTGGTGGTGGTGGAGGTGGAGGTGGTGGTGGTGGTGGTGGTGGTGGTGGTGGTGGTGGTGGAGGTGGTGGTGGTGGTGGTAGTGGTGGTGGTGGTGGTGATGGTGGTGATGGTGGTGGTGGTGGTGGTGGTGGTGGTAGTGGTGGTGGTAGTGATGGTAGTGGTGGTAGTAGTGGTAATAGTAAAGGTAGTGGTGGTAGTAGAGGTGGTGATGGTGGTGGAGGGGGTGATGGTGGTGGTGGTGGTGGTGGTGGTGGTAGTGGTAGTAGTGGTGGTGATATGGTATTAGTAGCGGTGATAGGTGTGGTGGTAGGTGTGGTAATGGTGGTTGAGGTGGAGGTGGTGGTGATGGTGGTGGTAGTAGTGGTGGCGATGGTGGTAGTGGTGGTGATGGAGGTGGCGATGGTGGTTGAAGTGGTGGTGATGGAGGTGGTTGAGAATCTAATAGTATAAGATCGATGGTTCACCTAATTAATCCTACTAATTATAAGATTATGGATTCATCTTCATTGTGTGTATTCAAGCAGAAGCAGGTTAATGGAAGATAAGAATACATTGATCTAGGATGGAGAGAAGGAGGAGGAGGAGGAGGAGGAGGAGGAGGAGGAGGAAGAGGAGGAGGAGGAGGAGGAGGAGGAGGAGGAGGAGGAGGAGGAGGAGGAGGAGGAGGAGGAGGAGGAGGAGGAGAAGACAGGAGGAGGAGGAGAAGACAGGAGGAGGAGGAGGAGAAGAAGACAGGAGGAGGAGGAGAAGAAGACAGGAGGAGGAGGAGAAGACAGGAGGAGGAAAAGGAGGAGGAGGAGGAGGAGGAGGAGGAGGATTACAAAGGATTACAAAGGATTACAAAGGAAACGCAAACAGCAACAGACCGATAGGTCCTTACAAGGCTGTTTGCTTTAACTGCACTACACTAACTAGATGATAAGAGAGAAAGGATAGGAAAGTAGAAGGCTCCTCCCCACCCACCCATCCCTCCAGCCGAAGCTGGCCGGAAATGAAGTGATACCATGCAGTATAGAAAAACTGCATGGAATTTGTGAGGAAAGTTGAAAGCTGTAATCTATGGCTAACTACTACTAGTTTGTGGGGGTAGGTTTAGTGCTTGATAGATTGGTCATGTTATGCGTGTTTTGTAATGGTGTGAACACAGTGTGGAGGTTCAAGGGTGGTGCGGCAGCCTTGCCTGGCGCTTTCTTGGGAGGCAGCAGTCAATCAGGCCCCAGCTCCGTTCAATCCACTGCGGATTGTGTACTTTCCATGTAGGACGCCGTACACTTCAATGCCTCCTGCAGCAGTGACCCCTGGTACCTTAAATCCCGATGGTGGTCACTAACTGACAGGGCCCTTACTGGTCCACAACCCGTCATAGGTCGAGAGTAGTAGTGGTAACCGTTAACTCGGGGCTATCTGTGTGTGTTATGAGGTCTAATGTAGTGTTGGTGTAGGCTCAGTGTGGAAGTTCAAGGGTGGTGCGGCAGCCTTGCCTGGCGCTTTCTTGGGAGGCAGCAGTCAATCAGGCCCCAGCTCCGTACAATCCACTGCGGTAGTGCACTTTCCAAGTAGGACGCCGTGCACTTCAATGCCCCCTGCAGCAGTGACCCCTGGTATATAAATCCCGATGGTGGTCACTAACTGACAGGAGGAGGAGGAGGAGGAGGAAAAGGAGGAGGAGGAGGAGAAGACAGGAGGAGGAGGAGAAGACAGGAGGAGGAGGAGGAGAAGGAGGAGGAGGAGGAGGAGGAGAGGTATAGATAAAGAAGAAGAAGAGAAACAAGACGAAAGAGGTGGAGAAAGAAGATTAAGAAGAATACAAAAGAAATAGAGATGGAGGAGGAGGAGGAGATGAAGAAGAGGTAAAGAAGAAGAAAGAGAAGAAACAATTAAGAAGACGAAGGAGATAAATAAGATGAAGAAGATGAAGAAAGGAGGAAGAGGATAAGGTGATGAAGGAGATGAGGTAAAGAAAAAAAGAGAAAAATAAGAAGACAAAGAAGGCGAAGAGAAAGACGAAGTAAAGAAGATAGAAGGAGGAGGAGGAGAAAGAGGACAAGGTGAAGAAGAATAAAGAAGAGAAGGAAGACGAAGGAGGCGAAGAGAAAGAAGATGTAAAAAAGAAGGAGAGAAAGAAGATGAAAAAGAGGAGAAGAGAAAGAAGAGAAAGAAGGAAAGAGGAGAGAAAGAAGATGAAGAAGAGGAAGAGAGAAAGAAGATAAAGAAGGAATTAAAGAAGAGGGGAGTATTGAAAACAAGGCGACGCGATGACAAGACTCAAGAGGAAAGACTTAAGAGGAAAAAGATGATGAAAGAAAAAATTAAGAAGAAAAAAAGAAAGAAGAAAAAGAGGAAAAAGAGGAAAAAGAAGAAAAAGAAGAAAAAGAAGAAAAAGAGGAAAAAGAGGAAAAAAAAAAGCAGGATTAACGATACGTGTCTTACCATTAATTAACGTAAAAGAAACACCAAAAAAACACTAGAGGCCTTGGCAGTCTTTCCTTTAATTTACTCTGCTCTAAGAAAGTCAGTCAGTCAGTCAGTCAGTCAGTCAGTCAGTCAGTCAGTCAGTCAGTCAGTCAGTCAGTCAGTCAGTCAGTAAGCCTTCAATCTTTACCTTTCCTTGATTAAACTTTCCTAGTACCTCACTCACACACCTGAATATCTCTTTTTTTTTATCTCTGAATATATCTTTATTTATATCTTCACGCCCAGATCTTTCCTTGGCTATAAAAAATCATATGTTGTCGAGCCATAAGATAACGAAAAGTAACTGAATATACCAAATAAGTTAGTGGACAAGGATACTAAACAGGTCATGTCTATAAAATATTGTTTATAGTCACTAAAAATCGTCTAGTGGTACCCAAATTACAAAGGAAATTACGTTCTGGGCCTCAAGGGGTTAATATCGCTTCCTTTACTCTGCTCTAAGTAAGTAAGTAAGTAAGTAAGTAAGTAAGTAAGTAAGTAAGTAAGTAAGTAAGTAAGTAAGTAAGTAAGTAAGTAAGTAAGTAAGTAAGTAAGTAAGTAAGTAAGTAAGTAAGCCTTCAATCTTTACCTCTGCTTGAGTAAACTTTCCCGCCTGAATTTCTCTGTCGTCACTACATCACCTTTACCTAAGTCTAATTACAATCTAGTTACAGCCTCTAATACCAAATCTTCATCATCTGACGCGCGAATCTTATATATGCATCAACAGAATTCCTCATAATGCTTTACCTAACGTCTTGCCTTAATTAATGACCTGCGTTGACCTCAATCCGGGTTATCTAAGGTCATACT
>JACEEZ010017674.1:0-7500 GCA_016584305.1 Chionoecetes opilio
GGAGGAGGGGAGGGAAGAGGAGGAGAGGGGGAGAAAAGAGGAGGAGTCATATCATTAGTGTGTGTGCAATATGGAGAAGAAACTTGACATTAGAGGAATAGAAGGATGGGAAAGGCCAGAATAGGTCGCCTGGGAGAGATAACAGCTGGAGAGATGGATGGAGGAGCAGCTGGAGATTGAGCCTGAGGGAGGGGAGGAGGAAGGAAGGAGGGAGAGGAGGAAGGAAGGAGGGACAGGAGGAGGAAGGAAGGAGGGACAGGAGGAGGAAGGAAGGAGGGAGGAGGAGGAAGGAAGGAGGGAGAGGAGGAAGGAGGGAGAGGAGGAAGGAGGGAGAGGAGGAGGAAGGAAGGAGGGAGAGGAGGAAGGAGGGAGAGGAGGAGGAAGGAAGGAGGGAGAGGAGGAAGGAGGGAGAGGAGGAGGAAGCAAGGAGGGAGAGAAGATCTGGATTGACATCTGGATCTCCTATCTAAGCTTCAAGACATCTGCTGCGGTGCCTCGTTTCCCTTCCTTCACACCCATTTCCTTACTTTTTTCCTTTCCTTTCACAGCCTTTCCTTTCCAACCCTTACTATCACATCAAATCTAATCACTTATATTCCCCTTTTATTATCTTATTTTTCCCTCTTTTCCCTTTCTTTCATAACCATTCCTTACTTTTTTTAGTTTTTACTTTCACAGCTAATAGTTTGGTTATTCCTTTTCCTTCCTTTTCAGCAATTTCCTACTTATTTTTTTTTTTTATATTTACTTGCACAGTTTATAATTTGATTTCTCCTTTTGCTTCCTTCACATCCATTTCCTACTTTTTTTTATCCTTTACCGTCACAGTTTATAATTTGGTTCCTCCTTTTCACTTCCTTCGCACCCATTTCCTACTGTTTTTATTTTTTTACTTTCACAGCTTCTAATTTTTCCTATCAATTCATATTTCATAGTTCAAGTCATATTTTTATTCCCTTTTTGCGTTATCCCTTTTCCCTTTCTTTGCCTTTCTTCACACCCCTTCCCTTTTTTTCCTTTTTATCTTTCAGTTTATAGTTGTTCTTTTCAACTCGTCTATTCATGTGAGTTTCAGTCCCTTCTCTTTCCCTTTTTGCCTTCTCTTATGCCAATTTCCTTCCTCTTTCTTTGATTTTAATTCCCACTTCTCTTTTTCCACTTTTCTTCCACTTCCCTTCCCCCTTTCAACTCATTTGTTTACGTTATTTTCAGTCCCTTCTATTTACCTGTTTATATATATACCTCTATATGTTTTTGATAAGGTAAAATAATCCTTAACTCCTTCACGCCCAGATCTTTCCTTTGCTATATAAAATCGTCTGTTGTTAGCCATTACATTACGAAAAGTAACTAAATAAACCAATTTAGCTAGTGGACAAGGATACTAAACAAGTTATATCTATAATACACTGTTTATATTAACTAAAAATCGTCTAATGGTAGCCAAATTACAATGGAAATTACGTTCTGGGTCTCAAAGGGTTAAGAGAGAGAGTATGATCTCGTTTTGACTTCCCTTACGCTAATTTCCTTCAATTTTCTTTATTTTATTCCCCCATTTCTCTTCCCTTCCCTCTTTCACCACCAAACTTAGGACAATAAAACAACATTGATCTAGTTATGCTCAGCCACAACCACACTGCCAGCCCGTTAAGGAGGAAAAAGTTACGAACAATTACATGTGATAATAAACTAAATGATTACAAATAGCAAAGTTAACCAGTTTTATTGGTGGCTGGTGGAGTAATGTGGCTTTTTCTGGCTCATTATTTTTTCACTTGTTCTTGTTGCTGTTGTTGACATTGTTGTTGACAAGGATACTAAACATGTCATATCTATAAAAACATTGCTTATATTCACTCAAAATCGTCTAATGGTACCCAAATTACAATGGAAATTACGTTCTGTTCTTGGTCTCAAGGGGTTAATATGAAGGAAAGGCTTTTACATCCTTGTAGAAAACCATTTATGTAAACATGTTTCACCTTAACTCGAAGCAAACACTTTTCACTATGCAAAGTTTTGAGTATCACAAATGTTATCAGTGGCTGTACAAATATTCCTGCTTCGATAACAGTCAAATTCCATAACAATCTTATAATCTATGCAATTCATATGCGGCATGTGACAAAAGTTATCAAAAATGTAACAGTTCTCTTTTGTAGTTGTGTAGTGTTAATGAATGCCATTACGAGTAGCAGTAAAGCATAGTATATTGCTTTGATAATATGTGTATATAATTAAATAATGTATGCGTTAAGGTTATTGGACCCAGAGATTCATTCAAACATATATTGGTGAAGTGAATAAGTAAAGACTATTAATTTTACAACCAATGCGGTCAAGCTAACAACCAATCCGATTTACGTAACAATAATAAATCAATACAAAAAATATGCAATAGTTACCTACGTATTCTCTCTCTCTCTCTCTCTCTCTCTCTCTCTCTCTCTCTCTCTCTCTCTCTCTCTCTCTCTCTCTCTCTCTCTCTTTGTCTTTCTCTGTCTCTAACTCTCTGCCTGTCTGTCTCTGCCTGTCTGTCTCTGTCTTTCTCTCTGTATCTGTCTGTCTCTATCATTCCTTTCGCAAACAAATGTACTAACGCATTTGTTGGTGCTTTTTAAAAATTTATGTACAAGATAATTATACAATGAAGAAATTTATGATGACTTGCATTGGGGTTCTGCGTTCTGGATTTAAGGCTTCATTATAAATATTAGATCCGCCGCTCACAATGATGACGTTTATACAATGCCATGATCTCATAGAATAAATGGTTAAGCAACAACTCCAGGCCCCGCCATCATACTTCATTATACGTCAAATTTTCCAGGATGGCAAGGAATACAGTGAGATAGGAGTGTAGTAGTAGTAGGAGTAGTAGCAGTAAAAGTAGTGGCAGTAGTATTAGTAGTAGAAATAGTAGTAGTATGTAATGGGGGTGGTAGTAGTAGTAGTAGGAGTAGTAGTAGTAGTAAAATAAGTAGTAGTAGTAGTAAAAAAAGTAGTAGTTGCATAGATATAGATAGTAGTAGTAGTAGTAACAGTAGTAATGGGGGGTAGTAGTAGTAGTAGTAGTAGTAGTAGTAGTAGTAGTAGTAGATAGATAGTAGTAGTAGTAGTAAAAGTAGTAGCTGTCATTCAACGCCAAATATTTGTACATTTAATTTTGAGAGAGAAAGAGAAAGAGAGAGAGGGGTGATGCAGAGACGGATACAGACAAGAGCCAGAAACAGATGGAGGGGATAAGAGAGATACACAGAAGACATTACGGGATACTATCAATAGAACTGTCAAATGAACGAATCAATGTGTCTCTTTAATGGTTCGGTTTTATGTACGAGACAAAGCTTAGCAATGCCACTGTCCACCCGCCAAGGACTGACAACCTAGAGAAAGCTGTAATAAAGGAGAAGAGATAGAAGCTGATAGATAGATAGATATATAGATAGAAGAAGATATAAAAGATAAGAGATAAGATAGATCGGATAAAATATGATAGAGGAGCACTGTGTACAAAAAGAAGGATTTAGGACACTAGAAGAGGTGGGATGTAAAAGGCAGTAAGAAAGAAGCTATGCGAAGTGAAAATGAAATGAAATAAAACTATGGAGAGATTAAAGTTAATGATGAGAAGAAGTGGGATAGAACAGGCTGTAAAAAAGAAGCTATGCGAAGTGAAAATAAAATAAATTAAAACTAGGGAGAACAACAAACTAATGATTAGAAGAGGGGACTATAAAAAGGCAGTCAGGAAGGAAGCTCTGGTAAATGGAAAATTTAATAAAATAAAACGAAGGGGAGAAAAAGGCTAAATGATGTCATGGATTATTAAAGAAGACAAGAAAAAATAAAAGACATGATAAAAACATTTAGAAACGGTGGGTGTAAGAGTGGAAAATATGCAGAAAATAAACTTGTGAGAATAAAATTACACGTGTAACCCAAGTAGGAAACGTGATAAAACAGAAACTTAAGAGGATGAATGTAAATTAGATACAGAGAGAGAGAGAGAGAGAGAGAGAGAGAGAGAGAGAGAGAGAGAGAGAGAGAGAGAGAGAGAGAGAGAGAGAGAGGAGAGAGAGAGAGAGAAGAGAGAGAGAGAAGGAGAGAGAGAGAGAGAGAGAGAGAGAGAGAGAGAGAGGGAGAGAGAGAGAGAGAGAGAGAGAGAGAGAGGAGAGAGAGGAGAGAGAGAGAGAGAGAGAGAGAGAGAGAGAGAGAGAGGAGGAGAGAGAGAGACAGAGAGAGAGAGAGAGAGAGAGAGAGACAGAGACAGAGACAGAGAGAGAGAGAAGAACAGACAGAGGAGAGAGAAGAAAGACAGAGAGAGAGAGAGAGAGAAGAGAGGAGAGACGAGAGAGAGAGAGAAGAGAGAGAGATGAGAGAGAGAGAGGGAGAGAGAGAGAGGAGAGAGATAGAGAGAGAGAGAGAGAGAGAGAGAGAGAGAGAGCGAGCGAGCGAGAGCGAGAGAGAGAGATCTTCCTCCCGCACGCTGCAACAAGGTTATGAAACGTAATAAGCAAGTGATGAAATTTCGTGATGGTGGTCTGACGATGCAACGGAATGGGGAACCAACGAATGAGGAAGGAATTCAAAGGAAAAAAAGGGATACCCAAAAAAACAGGTAGGAAGGAATGAGGAAGGGATACCAAGGAAAAATAATGAAAACAGAATAAACAGGAAGCAAGGAATGAGGAAGGAATAGACAGAAAAAAATATAAGATAAAAAAACAGGAAGGACGAAATTAGGTGGAAATCCAAAAAAATAAAAAAATAATCAGGAAAGAAAATACGAACTTACCATTATTATAGAAATTAGACAAGAATATGATAGACTAGGAATAGAAATAGACGAATAGGAAATGAATAGAAGAAATAGGAAAAAAATATATGACAAAAAAACAGGAAGCAAGGCATGAGGAAGGAATACCAAGGCAAAAAAGGATGCAAAAAAGGATGCAAAAAAAATCAGGAAGGACGAAAAGAGGTGGAAATGAAAAAAAAAAAAGTACAAGTAATTAGGAGAGAAAATACTCCTTCACCTTTATACAAACTAGACAAGAATAGGATGAAATAGGAATAGAAATAGACGAATAGGAAAAGAAATAGGAATACTAAGGAAAAAAATGATAACAGAAAAAACAGGAAGCAAGCATGAGGAAGGAATAGAAAGAAAAAAATATAAGATAAAAAAACAGGAAGGACGAAATGAGGTAAGAATACGAAAAAAATAGTGCAAATAATTCAGAAAGAAAATACTCCTTCACTATTATACAAACTAGACAAACATATGATGCAATAAGAATAGAAATAGACGAATAAGAAAAAGAAATAGGAATACCTAGAAGAAAACAATATATGACAAAACAGGAAGCAACGAATGAAAAAGGATAGGATACCAAGGCAAAAAAAGGATACCAAAAAAAACCAGTAAGGACGAAATGAGGTGGAATTACACAAAAAAAAAAATGGTAAACATAATCAGAAAAAGAAAATGTTCCACCATTATGCATACTAGACAAGAATATGATGAATAGGAATACCCTAATATAGAATACCCTAATAAGAATATGATGAATAGGAATAATAATGATAGGAATAGGAATATAAATAGGAATACCCACAAGAAAAAAATATAAGGCCAAAGAAATGGGAGGGAGGAAATGAGGTAGGAATAACACAGTAAAATAATTAGGATACAAAATATTTCTCCACCATTATGCAAACTAGACAAGAAGAGGATGATATAGGTCGATGTAGACTATTGAGATAGGGATAACATATGAGATGGGATAACATACACTCCAGAAATAAGGGGTATATTAAGGGTAGAATATGTCCAGGCTGGAGGGTAGATGCTGCCGATTATACCCTTCATCTACCCTTTATCTACTCTTTTTAGACGAGAGGGTTGGAAAAGGGTATATTTGCGTCGATCCGAAAGGGTATATTTGTGAGGGTAGAAAAAGGGTAGCAGTATTTCATCACTACAAACACCCTTGTTCTGCCCTTTTTCTACCCTTCTTTTCTAAGAGTGTAGGGAAAGATAAGGTATAAGATAAACAAAGGGAAGGACGAAATGAGGTGATTAAAAGGGATTGAAAAGAAAAAGATGAAATATGATATGATAAGAAAATATGATTAAAGGAGTAGATGTGACTTTTGTGATAGGGATAATATAGGTAGAGGAATATCAGTATTGTCTTGTCTTTAAGGAAGATGCTATAGTAGTAGTAGTAGTAGTAGTAGTTGTATTTGGATAGATAGATAGATAGTAGTAGTAGCAGTAAAAGTAGTAGCTGTCATTCATTAGACATTCCTTAGTAGTAGTAGTAGTAGTAGTAGTTGTTGTATAAATAGATAGATAGTAGTAGTAGTAGCAGTAAAAGTAGTAGCTGTCATTCATTAGACATTCCTTAGTAGTAGTAGTAGTAGTAGTAGTTGTTGTATAGATAGATAGATAGTAGTAGTAGCAGTAAAAGTAGTAGCTGTCATTCATTAGACATTCCTTAGTAGTAGTAGTAGTAGTAGTAGTTGTTGTATAGATATAGATAGTAGTAGTAGTAGCAGTAAAAGTAGTAGCTGTCATTCATTAGACATTCCTTAGTAGTAGTAGTAGTAGTAGTAGTAGTTGTATAGATAGATAGATAGTAGTAGTAGCAGTAAAAGTAGTAGCTGTCATTCATTAGACATTCCTTAGTAGTAGTAGTAGTAGTAGTAGTAGTAGTTGTATAGATAGATAGATAGTAGTAGTAGCAGTAAAAGTAGTAGCTGTCATTCATTAGACATTCCTTAGTAGTAGTAGTAGTAGTAGTAGTAGTAGTAGTAGTTGTATAGATAGATAGATAGTAGTAGTAGCAGTAAAAGTAGTAGCTGTCATTCATTAGACATTCCTTAGTAGTAGTAGTAGTAGTAGTAGTAGTAGTAGTAGTAGTTGTATAGATATAGATAGTAGTAGTAGCAGTAAAAGTAGTAGCTGTCATTCATTAGACATTCCTTAGTAGTAGTAGTATAAGTAGAGAGGTAGAAATAGTAGAAAAGTAGAAAAAGTTGAAAAAAATAGACAAGATATGATAAAATAGGTAGATGTGACTTTTGAGATAGGGATAATATAGGTAGGGGAGCATAATTGTCTTTAAGGAAGCTTGGGATGGGTAGAAATAGTAGAGAAGTAGAAAAAGTAGAAAAAAAAGTAGAAACATAATAAGCATGAATAAAGTACTCCCTTCCCAGCCCTTGCCTCCTGCATCACCTGTTTGTACACCTGTTCAACACTTATACTGTCTACAACAACTGTCTACACTTATTCAAATGTCAAATTATTATTTAAATTTTCGCCATTTCTATACCATATCGTGTTTAGAACATTAAATTCATCACTATGTTAATTTTCTCTCATTCGCAACTTTCTCTCTGAAAAGAAAAAAAAAGTTCTTACGAAACACCTCAACAACACTGCATTAATTTCTTGTCTACGTTATAATTGCACTTCGTCCCCTC
>JACEEZ010017674.1:12500-22500 GCA_016584305.1 Chionoecetes opilio
CCCTTAAAGGAGGCTGAGAAGGTAATGGGAATGGAACCTTAAAGGGAATCACAGGAATAACAGGAATTACAGGAATTACAGGAATCAAGTCGTCGAGGTCCTAATCAACATCGTGTTCAGACTTACGATAATTGGATTCACTCATAATTAAGATCGGATCGTCTCCAGTCACTCTGTAAAGCCATAATAGATCTTGGAGGGCCACATGCCACCACATAGACAAGGCTCTCCGTTATGTGGCTGCGTCTACGAGGAAGGCCAAGTGATGTATTGAGGCTGGAAAAGGGAGAATATGTAATAGTGTCATCTTGTTTTATGAGTGTACTGAGACAATTCTACATTATAATGGCGATCTTTAAGGTGGTCATAAAGAATTTCCTTACTGTGATATTATGTATACAATCATAACTGTATTTGATTGATATTTGTAGTGTTCATTCCCTTCTTCTATAACAGACGATTGCGTAAATTGCTCAAAAAAACAAATAATTGAAGAAAAGGTCACTAAATATAACTTCTAAATGCAAAGTGTAAAGTCCTAAACATTATATATACTTTCTAGCATGTTTGAATACAACTGTTTCTTAAAGGTAAAAAGAAGAAGAAGAAAAAAAAAAAAATATATATATATATATATATATATACACAAATATGTTAAAAACAGTACAGATCTCAGCCACAGCCCTGATTCCGCTGTGGTTGACCAGCCCCTCACCACAGCTCGACACACACTATATTATTCATGGTACAAGGGCGATGGAACAAGACATACACAAAGCCTTCCGCTCCAGTACTGGCCCAGATAAAGTGATTTTCCCTACTCTTATTAAACAAAACATTAACACTTACCTTTCAACACTTGTATGGACTGGGTATTGGGCAGAGTTGTGGACGAAAGGGATTGTGGAGCATCCCTCGGCAATACCAAGATCACTGTCCTTGTTTTTTTCGGTGCAGTAATCTTTGCTGAGTCGCTGGAGGTCCTGGTGATGGCTCTCGAGGCGCTGCACGAGGAGGCAAGGCCTTTGGGACTTGAGGTATCCTGGCTTACGACTACGGTCCAGGTGTTTGGAGCGTTACTAGATGAAACAGTGCAGTCTGTTCATGCGTGCAGCGAGAACATTGAGATCTTGGAAAGTTTGACATACTTTGGTAGCGCAGTCCATAATGACGGCGGGTCACGTCAAGAAGTCTTACGGTAGATTGGCTTTTTATATTTTTGATACTTTTCTAATGCCACATAATTATGATAAAATCAATCTACAACACACAACTCGTGATGGCTTTCTCTCACTCCCTCAATTCTCGTAAAATCCGATGTATAACACGTATTCAATATACGCATACCTACTCGTATACATACAAGTGCGAGCTGAACCTTACACATGAAAACTCGTGCACTGAATCCAATTATATCAGTGCGACACAAGCATAACCACCTGAGAACTAGAAAACATGGATATATGAGCACCTAGTTTAACACTTTTTACCCTTCCTGTATGACTGACTACTAAGAACCTCCCCCTCTCATTAACAACAGAGCCATCAATGTTTTTACCACTCAGGATCATGACTTAGAATCATCCCTATCCTCTTCTTGCCTTACCTGTTCAAGCAAGGTTAATATTCAGGGCCTGTTACACAACGAAGAGGAAAATGAGTGAAAATAATAGTTTCTACGATGATGAAATGTTTTTTTCTTGCTGTATATTCACAATTTATCCATGTGTTCCTTTTAGTACCACATAGTCTTTATTCTCCCATTCCCTTCCTACGTACACATCGCCACTCACTCTCACGAGCAACCACCACCACCACCACACAGCGTGAATTACTATTTTGCGTTAACGTTCGCTAATCTGCACATTATGACGATTTATTTGTGTTCTTGTCTTCCCTGTCTACCCCCGTGTGTGTGTGTGTGTGTGTGTGTGTGTGTGTGTGGTGTGTGTGTGGTGTGGTGTGTGTGTGTGTGTGTGTGTGTGTGTGTGTGTGTGTGTGTGTGTGTGTGTGTGTGTGTCTTTGAGTACGTGTTAGACTACGCATGACTGACCCTTCATTTATGTATCTCAACAAGTAATTTGGGGACCAGAGGGGGTGCACAAAACACACACACACACACCCCCACACACACACAAACACACACAACACACACACACACACACACACAACACACCCACCCCCACACACACACCACACAACACCCCACACCACACACCACCACAACACACACACACACACACAACCACACAAAACACACACACACACACACACCCCACACACACACACACCACACACACCACACACCACACCACCACACCCCACACACCAAACAACACAAAACACACAACACACCACCACACCCCACACACACACACACACCCCCACACACACACACACCACACACACACACCACACCACACCACACAAACACACACACACACCCCACAACACACACCACACACACACACACACACACAACAACAGTATAAATGTATAGAGTAAATTAATACAGTGTACACAGGTAAATGATTGCAGTATACCTGGAGTCACGCTATTGGCAAACCAGAAAAGGATGAACAAAAATAACGCAGAGGAGCTTACAAAGTGTTTACCGGGGGTCCAGGTGAGCGAGGTTACCTGATCAAGGCTGACAGGTAGGCCCGTCTCCCCTTTGAACTTCATAATTAACTTCTACACGGGTTAAACTTCCCCTCAACACGCAGCTGACGAAGATAGGAGCAATGGGGAACCTTCTACTCTAACTCTACGTGAACATCATCGCCACTTTCCCTTTCCTACATCTTCGTTTCATCCTCTGTATTTTCTGGTCAAGCCCAACAGCGGCATTTCCATTCTAGTACTATTCACGCTTAGGCTTTCACGTACCTCGGTTCAAGGCCTCAGTGTAAGGGTGTGAGGATACGTAGGACTTCAAAGCAGCAAGAAAGCCGTGACTAAATGAACAGTAGAACAGTAGTATGAAATAATATGAATGACTTCTCGCACCACAAGGCAAATATACGCAACATGAAGGCTCGAAGATATTAAAGAACGGTGAAGAAAAACAATACCATATATAAATACAAAACTTTAATAATGTATGTTACGAATACGTATAAGGTTTGGAACAGTAATTTCGATCCTTACATCTTCAAGAATAACGATGGCGAAAAAACCCAATAACAACACCACCACAACTACAACCAATAACAACACCACCACAACTACAACCATCAATAACAACACCACCACAACTACAACCCATAACAACACCACCACAACTACAACCAATAACAACACCACCACAACTACAACCAATAACAACACCACCACAACTACAACCCATAACAACACCACCACAACTACAACCCAAAACACCACCACAACTACAACCAATAACAACACCACCACAACTACAACCAATAACAACACCACCACAACTACAACCAATAACAACACCACCACAACTACAACCAATAACAACACCACCACAACTACAACCAATAACAACACCACCACAACTACAACCATCAATACTAAACACTAATAACAAACAACAAAATACTACATAAATATCTTCAGAAATAATTATAACAAACAAAAATATAGCCACACAACCTCCATCATCACCACCACAACTACAACCATCATCACCACCAACAACAACAACAATAGCAGCAGATGGTTTAATATATATATTAACCCCTTGAGGCCCAGAACGTAATTTCCATTGTAATTTGGCGACCATTATAGACGATTTTAATTAATATAAGCAATGTTTTATAGATATGACCTGTTTAGTATCCTTGTTGACTAGCTAATTTGGTTTATTTTGTTACTTTGCCTTATTTTATGGCTAACAACAGACGATTTTATATAGCAAAGGAAGGATCTGGGCGTGAAGGGGTTACATATATTAATAACAAACACGATTATAATAGTAAAAAAGAGAAAGTATAAAAAGAAAGTTGTTCCTTCACCCTTCACGAGTTCAGGAGACGCGATGCAGCACACAGGTTGGGTGGTGCTGCATCACACAAAAGGGATTCATTAAGAAAGAAAAAAAATAAAAAGTTGGTGATACACACTTCATGAGATCAAGAGACGCGGTGCAGCAAAAAACATGACACAAAAAGCATGACACAAAAAACATGACACAAAAAACATGACTCAAAAACATGACACAAAAAACCTGACAAAAAAACACGACACAAAAAACCTGACACAAAAAACATGACTCAAAAACATGACTCAAAAACATGACACAAAAAACATGACACAAAAAACATGACTAAAAAACATGACACACAAAACATGACAAAAAAACATAACACAAAAAACATGACAAAAAACATGACACAAAAAACATGGAACTAAAGGGATTCATTGGGAGCCGCTACGATGGTGCTTCAATAAAATCTACTTCGTGATTGAAAATATGTTCAAAAGCGAAATAGTAAAGGTAAAGTCTCGCTGACCTGTTCAACGCACAATAATAAATATTTCAAAACTCGAAGTTTGTTGTATGTATTTCTCTCCTAGACCCCCCCAAGTTTTTAAATAACCCGAGAGAGGAGAGAGAGAGGAAAAGAGAAGAGAGAGAAAAGAGAGAGAGAGAGAGGAAGAAGGGGAGGAGAGAGAAGAAGAGAGAAGAGAGAGGGGAGGGGAGAGAAAAGAGAAGAGAGAGGGGGAGAGAAGAGAAGAGAGAGAGGAGAGAGAAGAGAGAGGGGAGAGAGAGAGAGAGAGAGGGGGAGAGAGAAAGAGAGAGAGAGAGGAGAGGAGAGAGAGAGAGAGAGAAGAGAGGAAGAGAGAGAGAGGAGAGAAAAGAGAGGGGAGGAGGGGGAGGAGGAGGAGGAAGGGGAGGGAGGAAGGAGGAGGAGGAGGAGGAGGGAAAAAGGGGAGAAAAAGAGAGAGAGAGAGAGAGAGAGAAGAGAGAGAGAGAAGGGGGAGAGAGAGAGGGAGGAGGGAGAAGGAGAGAGAGAGGGGAAAAGAGAGAGGAGGAGAGAAGAGAAGAGGGGGAGAGAGAGAGAGAGAGAGAGAATGAGGAAGAGAGAGAGAGAGAGAAAAGAAGAGAGAGAAAGAGAGAGAGAGAAAGAGGAGAAGAGAGAGAGAAGAAGAGAGAGGGGAGAGAGAGAGAAAAGAGGAGAGAAGAGAGAGAGAGAGAGAGAGATGAGAGAGGAGAGAGAGAGGAGAGAAGAGAGAGGAGAGAAGAGAGAAGAGAGAAGGGGAGAGAGAGAGAGAAAAGAGAGAGAGAGGGGAGAGAATAAAGGGGAACAAAAAAAAAGAGAAGGGGGAAAGAAAGACGAGAAGAAAAAAAGAAAGGGAAGGTTTTAAAAAGGGGGAAAAAAGGAGGGAAAGAGAAATATTTACCCAACCAAAAAAAAAAGTGTTTTCCCTCAAGTTCACAAAAAAGAGAAGAAAAGAAAAAAGTTGGCGTTAAAGGCAAAATTGCAGAAACAGGGGGGAAAAAGAGAAAAAACTAAATTTAAAGTTTAAAAAAAAACTAAATAAAAAAGAAGAAGAAAATTAGAAAAAAAAACTAAATTAGAAGAAAAAAATTAGAAAAAAAAAAGATTAGAATAAAAAATAAATTAGAAGAAAAAAAAGAAGGAATTTGAAAAAAAAAATTAGAAAAGAAAAAAAGAATTGAAAAAAAATAAATTAAAGAAAAAGAATTAAAAAAAAGAAAAGAAAAATAAAAAAAAATTAAAAAAAAAGAAAAAGAAAAAAAAAATTAGAAAAAACTAAAANAAAAAGACAAAGAGAGAGAGAAAGAGGGTGAAACAGGGAGTGCATGGGAAAAGGAGAGGAGTGAGAGGGAAGGAGAGGTAGTGGGAGTGAGTGGGAGTGAGTGGGGGTGACTCCTGTCCTCCCTCATTTGCATGGCGGCATTGAGTTACACGTCTAATGTCTTAAACACCCCGAGAGGCAAGGATCATGTGGCCCTTATATGTCTGGTGGCACTGTGACGCTCCTAAAACACGTGGCACTGTGG
This sequence comes from Chionoecetes opilio, assembly GCA_016584305.1. Taxonomy (NCBI): domain Eukaryota; kingdom Metazoa; phylum Arthropoda; class Malacostraca; order Decapoda; family Majidae; genus Chionoecetes; species Chionoecetes opilio. The sequence goes on from JACEEZ010017674.1 coordinate 18,499, forward strand.
AAAGGGGACACTGGAGGCACTAAAAGAGAGAGAGAGAGAGAGAGAGAGGGGGAGAGAGAGAGAGAGAGAGAGGGGAGGGGAGAGGAGAGGAGAGAGAGAGAGAGAGAGAGGGGAGAGAGAGAGAGAGGGGAGAGAGAGAGAGAGAGAGAGAGAGAGAGAGAGAGAGAGAGGGGAGAGAGAGAGAGAGAGAGAGAGAGAGAGAGAGAGAGAGAGGGGAGAGAGAGAGAGAGAGAGAGAGAGAGAGAGAGAGAGAGAGAGAGAGAAAAGAGGAGAGAGAGAGAGAGAGAGAGAGAGAGAGAGAGAGAGGAGAGAGGGGAGAGAGAGAGAGAGAGAGGGGAGAGAGTGGTAGACAGGAGGGTTGGGTTCAGTCGTGAAAAGAAAGTTAAGATGCAGCTAAAAAAAAGTATCTTGTAAGGATGAAAAAAGAGAAAACGTGAAGAAAAATAACATGTGGAAGAAATAATGACTGCAAAACTACGATAATATCAGAACATATTATGATAAACCAGAGAGAGAGAGAGAGAGAGAGAGAGAGGAGAGAGAGAGAGAGAGAGAGAGAGAGAGAGAGAGAAGCAGGCCGTGGTAGGGTTGCAGGATGAAGACGTCTGCTTTGCCTGCCTGGGTCGGGTTGCTAGTTTTTGCCTTGCTTACTGGCCTTGGAGGAGGGAGAGGGTGAGTAGGGGGGGTGGGGGGTGAGGGGAAGGAGGGAGGGGTTGGGGGGGGAGAAGGCGAGGGGACGAGGGTGGGGGGGAGGAGGGGGAGGGTCAATGGAGGGGCTGGGAAGGAATGGAACCTTGAAAAACCTGCCTGCCTGCCTGTTGTCATGTTTACCTATACAAATATTACTATAACTATACTTTACACACTCTATTGCTACTCTATTACTTATACTATATACACTTACTTATACTATACACTTATACTTATACTATACACTTACTTGTACTTATTACTATTACTACTAATGACTTTTTTTTTTCTTTCTTTTTTTTACATCACACACAAAAAACAACAACTTTACACTATATACACTAACTATACCTACATATACCTGTCTGCTTACTATACACTAACTTATACTTATTACTATTACTTATACTTATTACTATTACTACTAATCACTTATACTATATACACTAACTAAGCCTACCTATACCTGTCTGCTTACTATACACTTACTTATACTTATTACTATTACTTATACTTATTACTATTACTACTAATCACTTATACTATATACACTAACTAAGCCTACCTATACCTGGCTGCTTACCTGCCTACCTTTTTACTTGTATTTTGCTACGTATTCTCGTGTTTCTTCTATATACTTTCCCTGCCGCGTTATGGCTCTCTTACTATCTACACGTCATCTTTCTTATTCTAATGTAATGTATTTTCATGCAGGATTATTTTACTGTCAAGGCAACACACGCACAAACGTAAAAATAAAGACATATGAAAAATAAGCTGCTGCTGGTTTTTTTTGTGTTTTTTTAGTGTCCATTTTTATAGATTTTATATATATTTTTTTTCCTGCATATATTAGAATTTCTTGATTATTTCTCGTGTTTTACTGTTCTTTAGTTCTTGTTGGACATAAATACAAGTCTTTTTTGGCGGAAACATCGCAGTTGTTTTACCATTGAGTGAAATTGTTCATGAATAATTATATATTTGGTAAATCTGCAGTTTAATACAGTACAAGGAGATTAGTTACACAATCTAACGGACCTCCTATACACCCCGTCACCTAACCTGGACATTGGCTACATAACCTAACTTAACTGACCCCCATTGTGTTATTATTAATTTCTGACGGTATTTTGGTGTAAAACTGTAGAAGTCTTTTCTCTATTTGTTCATTTTTCTTTTTGTGTAGGAAAAAAATGCGTCGTAAGTCAAACGAAATGAACATAAAAACATAAGAACATAAGAAAGCTACAATAGGCCGTGAAACCTACACGAGGTAGTTCCTGTTACTTAACACTACCTACATCCACCTTTCATCCCCATCCATGAATTTATCTAGCCTCCTTTTAAAGCTCTCTAATGACTCCGCACTAACTACCTAACGACTGAGTCCATTCCAATCATCTATTTATTTGTGAACCAGTTTTTCCCTATTTATTTTTTATTGCTATCTTTTTTTTTATTATTTCTTTATTATTTAGATGAAGCTGAATCATTTTTTCCCTCACTCTCCCGCGTCAGTGTTTTGCTTTTGTGATTTTGTTTTCGTCCTCGTCCTCGGCCTTCTCTTATTCTTCCCTCTAGTCCTCCTCCTCCTCCTCCTTGTCCTCCTTGTCTTCTTCCTCTTCCTCCACCTTCTCTTATTCTTCCCTCTAGTCCTCCTCCTCCTCCTCCTTGTCCTCCTTGTCTTCTTCCTCTTCCTCCACCTTCTCTTATTCTTCCCTCTAGTCCTCCTCCTCCTCCTCCTTGTCCTCCTTGTCTTCTTCCTCTTCCTCCACCTTCTCTTATTCTTCCCTCTAGTCCTCCTCCTCCTCCTTCTTGTCCTCCTTGTCTTCTTCCTCTTCCTCCACCTTCTCTTATTCTTCCCTTTAGTCCTCCTCCTCCTCCTCCTCCTTGTCCTCCTTGTCTTCTTCCTCTTCCTCCACCTTCTCTTATTCTTCCCTCTAGTCCTCCTCCTCCTCCTCCTTGTCCTCCTTGTCTTCTTCCTCTTCCTCCACCTTCTCTTATTCTTCCCTTTAGTCCTCCTCCTCCTCCTTCTTCTCTTATTCTTCCCTCTAGTCCTCCTCCTCCTCCTCCTCCTCCTCCTCCTCCTCCTCCTAAGATAATGATGCTTCCCCCCTTGCCGCTTCCTGCCCTTGACGTCACCTCGTGTGGGAGATGAGACACACGCCTCAGGTCACGCGGTTCACTATTATCATCTTCCCTTAACCCCTTCACGCCCAGATCTTTCCTTTGTTATATAAAATCGTCTGTTGTTAGCCATAAAATTACGATAAGTAACTGAATATACCAAATTAACTAGTGGACAAGGATACTAAACAGGTCATATCTATAAAATGTTGCTTATAGTCACTAAAAATCGTCTAATGGTACCCAACTTACTATTGAAATTACGTTCTGGGTCTCAAGGGGTTAATCTTGTTTTTACCATTATATCTTCATCTCCACGTCCATCCATCTATATTTTTGGTTTAGTTTTCTTGTTATAACTTACTTTTATTATTTTATTTATACATTAATTTTCATTTTCTTCTCTCTCTCTCTCTCTCTCTCTCTCTCCTCTCTCTCTCTCTGTCTCTGTCTCTGTCTCTCTCTCTCTCTCTCTCTCTCTCTCTCTCTCTCTCTCTCTCTCTCTCTCTCTCTCTCTCTCTCTCTCTCTCTGTCTCTGTCTCTGTCTCTGTCTCTCTCTCTCTCTCTCTCTCCTCTCTCTCTCTCTCTCTCTCTCTCTCTCTCTCTCTCTCTCTCTCTCTCTCTCTCTCTCTCTCTCTCTCTCTCTCTCTCTCTCTCTCTCTCTCTCTCTCTCTCTCTCTCTCTCTCTCTCTCTCTTAGTAAATTATCCCTTCAATTACCCTTTTGATGTTATTACTCTATAAATAAATCAAATACAAATACCTGCTTGAATATATTTGTTCACTATTTTTTGTTGTTGTGCGCCTGATGTTTGTAAACTGATGTTTTTTAAGACTGCATCAATAATGTTTTCCTTCCATTGATTCGGATCATAATTCTATTTTTTTTTTTTGCTTTACAATAAGTTTTCTCGCTTTCTTAGGTTTCTTTCTCCATTACGTTTCTTCTGCTTTAAGCTTAACCCCTTGAGACCCAGAACGTAATTTCCATTGTAATTTGGGTACCATTAGATGAAATTATTAATGAATATAAGCAATGTTTTATAGATATGACCTGTTTAGTATCCTTGTCCACTAGCTAATTTGGTATATTCAGTCACTTTTGTAATTTTATGGCTAACAACAGACACTTTTATATAGCAAAGGAAAGATCTGGGTGTGAAGGGTTAATGTTAGTATTCAC
>JACEEZ010017674.1:27500-30000 GCA_016584305.1 Chionoecetes opilio
ATAATTTTCTTTGGTGTATTTACTTTCGTCTCGCTTATCTGTAATTATAGGTGTTTATTTTCCCTCAATTTTTTCCTCATATCTCTCTCTCTCTCTCTCTCTCTCTCTCTCTCTCTCTCTATCTCTCTCTCTCCTCTCTCTCTCTCTCTCTCTCTATCTCTCTCTTCTCTCTCCTCTCCTTCTCTTCTCTCTCTCTCGCTCTCTCTCTCTCCTCTCTCTCTCTCTCTCTCTCTCTCTCTCTCTTCTCTCTCTCTCTCTCTCTCTTCTCCTCTCTCTCTCTCTCTCTCTCTCTCCTCTCTCTCTCCTCTCTCTCTCTCTCTCTCTCTCTCTCTCTCTCTCTCTCTATCTCTCTCTCTCTTCCTCCTCGTCTCTCTCTCTCTACTCTCTCTCTCTCTCTCTCTCTCTCTCTCTCATATACCACTACCACAACGACTACTACTACTAATATTACTACTTCTACTACTACTACTACTGCAACCATTATCAGCGTAAAACTTTCACGATCTTTACAACAAATAAAATCTAATTGATAAAGAGAGAGAGAAAAAAAAAATACAGAGAGAGAAAAAAAAACTGAAAAAGTAAGTCCAGTGACCTTACTTGTGACCTTACAGTGACCTTAACAAACCCCTTTAAAAACCAGGCGTAGTGCATTTCTTAACCTAACAGTAAACAGGAAATAGGTTGCATTTCGGTTAAGACAGAGCAGCGTCTCAGGGTAAAATACTGGCGAGGGTTGAGGCATTCCTTGACAGCCCTTGTTAGTGGTACCGAGTGAGGGGAAAGGCGGGGCGAGAGAGGCAGAGGGGAAAAGGTAAGAAGAAGAGGAAGGAAATAGGAATGTGGAGGGATATAGAGGAACAGAGGGAAGAGAAGAGGTTAAGGAAGAAGGAAGATAGGAGATAGATAGGATAGGAAGGAAGATATAAGGAAGATAGAAGGTGGAAGGTGATATGTGAAGAGGTATATGAGAGGAAAGTATGTGGAGGAAGAGGAGAAGAGGAGGAGGAGGAGGAGGAGGAGGAGGAGGAGGAGGAGGAGAGGAGGAGGAGGAGGAGGAGGAAAAGGTGAAGGAGGAAAGGGAAGATCAGGAAGAGGGGTTTTAGGTGATGTGAGGTAAAGGAAGATGAATGAAGACTAACCCGAGGAGGAGGAGGAGGAGGAGAAGGAGGAGGAGGAGGAGGAGGAAGGAGAGGAGGAGGAGGAGGAGGAGGAGGAGGAGGAGGAGGAGGAGGAGGAGGAGGAGGAGGAAGAAGAGAAGGAAAAGAACCCAGAAGGAATGAGAATGGAAGATTTAAAGAAGATATTTTCAGGAGGAAACAAAAATAAGATCGAATCAGATGTTTGTGATGAGTAGATCAATAAAAATAAAATACTTAGACTAGAAAAAAAACCCGTTGATATAAGTAGAAATATGAGAAGATAGAAGGAATAGATAAAGAAGGAAGGAAGAAGGATAGAAGGAAGAAGGAAGGAAGGATAGAAGGAAGATATAGAAGGAAGGAAGGAAGAGAGAAGAGAGAAGGAGGAGAGAGGAAGAGTCGAAGCATGAAGAAAAGGAAAGGGTTGAGGAGATGGGAGAGAGGAGAGAGGGAAGGGAAGGAGATGGGAGAGAGGAGAAAGGGAGAGAGGAGAAAGGGAGAAGGAAGGGAAGGAAGGGGGGAGGGGTGAGGGGAGAGGGAAGGAGGAGGGGAAGGGAGAGGGAAGGAGGGGGGAGGGGGAGGGGGGGAGGAGGGGGCAGCAAGGCGTTTGTACAGCGTGAATGAGAATCAGGAGATAAGAAAGATAAAAGTGTTAAGTGTTTGGAGTGTTTGTTTGTGTGTGTGTGTGTGTGTGTGTGTGTTGTGTGTGTGTGTGTGTGTGTGTGGTGTGTGTTGTGTGTGGTGTGGTGTGTGTCGGTGTGTGTTGTGATGGTTTTGTCCGTTTCTGTGTTGTTCTTTGTTTAGTTTCTTCCCCTCTCTCTCTCTCTCTCTCTATCTCTCTCTCTCTCTCTCTCTCTCTCTCTCTCTCTCTCTCTCTCTCTCTCTCTCTCTCTCTCTCTCTCTGACACACGTACACATACAATCATCATCATCCTCATCACTTCGCTATTCTCTCTCCCATTTTTCTGACCACAAAATGAAAGAGAGAGAGAGAGAGAGAGAGAGAGAGAGAGAGAGAGAGAGAGAGAGAGAGAGAGAGAGAGAGAGAGAGAGAGAGAGAGAGAGAGAGAAAGGGGAAGAGGAGAGAGAGAGAGAGAGAGGAGAGAGAAGAGGAGAGGAGGAGAGAGAGAGAGGAGAGAGAGAGAGATGGAAAGAGAGAGGGGAGAGGAGAGAGAGAGAGGAGAGGGAAAGGGGGAGAGAAAGGGTAGAGAGAAAGAGAGAGAGCGAGAGAGAGAGAGTTCTTTCAGTAGCATAGAGAGAATGAAGGAGAGAAGGATATGAAAAATGAAGGAAGTAAGCAACGAGGGTAGAAGTAGAGTAGTGCAGACAGACTCCCTCCTTTGATATTTATTCAAGTG
>JACEEZ010017674.1:45000-47500 GCA_016584305.1 Chionoecetes opilio
TCCTTCCCTCTCTCTCTCCCTTCGTCTTCAACCATACGTCAACAATTTGTTCTGAGCCATTGAGTAAGGCTAATAATGACCTCTGAGGCGAGTCTGCTCCACCTGATAAAACACTAAAGTCCACCCCTTCTTTGTGTGTGTGGTGTGTGTGTGTGTGTGTGTGTGTGTGTTGTGTGTGTGTGTGTGTGTGGTGTGTGTGTGTGTGTGTGTGTGTTGTGTGTGTGTTGTGTGTGTGTGTGTGTGTGTTTGTGTGTGGTGCCTGTGTGTGTGTGTGTGTGTGTGTGTGTGTGTGTTGTGTGTGTGTGTGTGTGTGTGTGTGTGTGTGTGACGTACTGTTGAAGGTTAGTCCATACCAAAGTATATACAAACATCTCTCTGTACATACGTAAATACATACGTACGTACATACATATACACACACACATGGGTGATTGTATATATAGGAGAGGGGGATAATATGGCAATAATAATAATAATAATAATAATAATAATAATAATAATAATAATAATAATAATAATAATAATAATAATAATAATAATAATAATAATAATAATAATAATAATAGCAATAATAATATAGTAGATCTCTTAAGCAGCCACAAAACTTACAGCACAAAACCTAAACTAAGAAAATAAAATAATAGTAATCAACAGGAAGAAATCGTAGAGGTAATAGTCATAAAAAACTATTTACTACACCTAAGCAGCTTTACTACTACGTGATGAACTATCTAAATACCACTTGTGAATCACCGGCGAAAATTAATAACTGCCCTAACAACCCTAACTATATAACTGTATGCGTCTGAATCACCTGGCTTAATTGCGTTCTGAGATACTTCGATGATTAAATGCCGTAAAGAGGTTATAAAATCCGTCAATATATATCAGCTTCGTCACAACTCTGCAATAACATAATATTTAACGAGCAAAATAAAAATGACGTAATCGCCAAACTATAGTCTATTTTTTTTAATGAGGCCAAAAATCCTGCCCCCTTGCTGCTTACTGACTAATATTTGATGCCAGGAGAAGGGAATACTACGCTTCTTCTTGATTTCAGTTGTATTTTATCATAGTTAGCCATAGTATCAGGTAAACACAGGCATCATTTTAACCATGGAGACCTTAAAATAACATGAAATTTTTGCCTTGTTAAAAAAAATAGTCTATACTTTTAACATTCAAATAATATATCTTACACATTTATAACACTACCATCTTATTAATACTTTCAATATTTTCTTCGTTATAACTCATTTATTGATACAAATTTACTTTTACACACGCTGTTCAATTTATTGCGGCTGTTCATTTTTTTTTTACGTTGTTCAATTTTTTTTTACGCTGTTCAATTTTTTTTTAGCTGTTCAATTTTGCTTTACGCTGTTCAATTTTTTTTACGCTGTTCAATTTTTTACGCTGTTCAATTTTTTTAAGCTGTTCAATTTTTTACGCTGTTCAATTTTTTACGCTGTTCAATTTTTTTACGCTGTTCAAATATTTACGCTGTTCAAATTTTTCACGCTGTTCAAATATTTACGCTGTTCAATTTTTTTACGCTGTTCAAATTTTTAAGCTGTTCAGTTTTTTCACGCTGTTCAATTTTTTTACGCTGTTCAATTTTTTACGCTGTTCAGTTTTTTAAGCTGTTTAATTTTTTTACGCTGTTCAATTTTTTACGTTGTTCAGTTTTTTAAGCTGTTTAATTTTTTTACGCTGTCCAATTTTGTTTCTACCTTAATACTATCTTTCCTTACTTAAGTCTATGATCCCCTGCCAACTCTGTCAACACCTTCCAGCCCCTGCCAGACCGTCACTACATCTCAACCCTGTCAGGCCAACGTTTCACCCTTCTAAGCGCCTGTCAGACCCTTTCAATACTCTCCTATAGCCCTGTAAAACCCTGCCTCACCCCTGCCTCACCCTTCAAATACTCTCCTATACTCCTGTAAAACCCTGCCTCATCCCTTCCAAACCCTTCAAATACTCTCCTATAGCCCTGTAAAACCCTGCCTCACCCCTTCCAAACCCTTCAAATACTCTCCTATAGCCTTGTAAAACCCTGCCTCACCCCTGCCTCACCCTTCAAATACTCTCCTATACCCCTGTAAAACCCTGCCTCACCCCTCCCCTCTACCTCACCCTTCCTTCACCTCTTTCAAATACTCTCCTATACCCCTGTAAAACCCTGCCTCACCCCTTCCAAACCCTACAAATACTCTCCTATAGCTCTGTAAAACCCTGCCTCACCCCTGCCTCACCCCTTCCAAACCCCTGTCAAGTCCTCCTAACACCTTCCAACAACTGGTACTCCCTGATTCATCCTAAAACCCTGCCAGATCCTCCCTATACATCTCCCTACCCCTGTCGAACCCTGGTGCCCCCTGCCTCACCCAAGAGTGTAGGGGCGGCAGTAAACTCTAATCAGTACATAACGCAGACGCAGCGAGAGGAAACTTCCCGATTGACGCGGCTTATACGAGTGGTAGGGGACTTA
>JACEEZ010017674.1:52500-75000 GCA_016584305.1 Chionoecetes opilio
TAGCGCAGTCCATAATGACGGCGGGTCGCGTCAAGAAGTCTTACAGCGGATTGGCATAGCCCACGTTATGGACTCGCTCAACACGAGTATTTGGCGTTGTCGGTAGCTGTGCAGGAGGACAAAGATCCGGATCTTCAAGTCGCTTGTGATCCCAATCTTACTCTATGGATGTGAGACATGGATACTAAATAGCGACTTGAAGAGGCGAATCAATGCCTTTGGTAATAAGTGTCTTCGCAGAATCATGGAGTATAGCTGGGATGATTACGTGTCAAATCAGTGATTTCACCGTGAGACCGAATCGAAGCCTATTTATTACCTGCATAGTCCGTCAGCGCCAACTTCGGCTATATGGGCATGTGGCACGCTACCCTGAAACCGATCCTTCCCATCAGGTTGTATCTGTAAGAGACAATCCGGCGTGGAGGAGGCCAAGGGGACGCCCACAAGACTCGTGGCTGGGGCAAGTTGATATTTCCTGTCGAGAGTTGCTTGGTATGGGAAGGGAGCCTGCATGGGAGCTCGCGCGTGATGACCCGCAGGAGTGGCGTCGTAGGGTGGGCGAGGCGACGCGCCCCATCGGCGTATGCTCCCAATGATTGATTGATTGAAATTATTATCAACATAACCATCGTCATCATTATTCCTATTACCATCATCACTACGTACTACTACTATTACTACTACTACTACTACTACTACTACTACTACTACTACTACCACAGCAACCACTATCATCACTCTTTTCCTGCTCCTGTCCACTCCCTATGATTTTCGGGTGGAGGTAACCAGGTACACCCGCCCCTCCCCCCACACCTGTCTGAGCATACCTGGGGCTGTGATTGCCGCAGATGCGCACCGATTTCACAGGTGATTGGATTGCGCGTAAAGACATCGTTTATTGGGTAACATTTTATTTTAATACTTGTCAATTATCAAATGTATTACCAAATGTTTAGTAAGTACATTTTGTCAATAAACTACTACTACTACTACTACTATATTACGTACATGCAGGTGGGTTTGATAGCGTTAATATATATTTACGGTGTGGTTGTACATCAGTTGCTCTTTTTATTTCTTTTTAATTACGTTCTCGTGCAGTAACTTGTTCGTCATTTTTTCATATATCTAGTTTTTGGTATTTTTTCCTTTTCTATTTTTCTACTAGTGGTTTATTTTGGTTATCTTATATATCTTATTTATTTATCTTATTTTCTGCTCTGAAAGATTCGTTTATTAACTGCCTATCATTTTTCTATTCTTATTTTTCCTTCTTCATATCTCTCTCTCTCTCCTCTCCTTTCCTCTCTCTCCTCTCTCTCTCCCATCTCTTCTCTCTCTCTCTCTCTCCTCTCTCTCTCTCTCTCTCTCTCTCTCTCTCTCTCTCTCTCTCTCTCTCTCTCTCTCTCTCTCATCTCCCCACTCATCTCATTAGGACCCCTTTTCATCCTTACATCCAACCATAAGTATTAAGTACCGTTTCCTTCTCCTCCTCCTCCTCCTCCTCCTCCTCCTCCTCCTCCTCCTCCTCCTCTTTTCCTCCCTCCTCCTTCTCTCTCTTGACACCTGGAGAGAACCCAAACCCACCTCCTTACCCTCCTCCATTCCTACCCCCCCCCCCTGGACCCCATCCCATCGCCTTGTGACCAAACTAGGATATTAATAATCGCCTCGGACCACCACCCTAGCAAGTCACTACTTAATAACCTCAATTACTGAAGGAACCAGTTTGAGGCCTTTTGGTACGCCGGCTGCCCAGGGACCGTCAGGGGGGAGGGAGGGACACGTGGTCTGGCCCTGAGCCCTGGTGGAGGTAGTGACTAAGGTCGTCTTTCGTGTGAGTGTGTGTGGAGTAAGAGCCTTTTTGTCATTCGATGTGATAAGAGATTAACAGTAAACATTGTTATTTCAATTGTCTTTGCTACAGATTGTTCAGGCTCTTCTTGGTCTGTGTTTTCATTTGTTAATGTTGTAGTGCATGTGTGCATCTTTATTTTCTGCTGTGTGTGTGTGTGTGTGTGTGTGTGTGTGTGTGTGTGTGTGTGTGTGTGGTGTGTGTGTGTGTGTGTGTGTGTGTGTGTGTGTGTGTGTGTGTGTGTGTGTGCATTTACCGAGTTGCGTTTTACAGGGCCTGAACTACACTCGTGTGGTCCCGTCTCCGTATCTAAATTATAACCCCAGTTTTTCCCTTTCAATTATGTGTTTTGGGGTTTGTGTGTGTGTGTGTGGGGTGTGTGTGTGTTTTGTGTTTTGGTGTTTTGGGGGTGTGTGTGGTGGTGTGTTGTGTGTGTGTGTGTGTGTTTTTTCCCATTCTTTGCTAAAGGCGCTTTTTTGAAAATTAAATGAAAAAAAATATTTTGCATATGCGGGGGGCCTTGAAAATTTCATTTTGCATGCTGAATACAGACGCAACACAGGCGTTTGCGTCCTTGGAAGAAAACCCACAACAAAAAGTTCTTAATCATAGTGATTTTTTTTTTTTTAAAATTTTTCCAAAATATAAGAAAGAAAAAAAATTTAAAGTGGGGGGAAAAAATAAACAAAAAAACTGATTACATATATACCTGTTGCTCCCAAAAAAAAAACCCAAAAAAAAAATTTTTTTCTTAATCATAGTGTTTTTTTTTTCCTTACAATTTAAAAAAGAAGGGAGAAAAACTTGAGGTTGGGGAACAGTCAAACAAAAAAACCTGATTTTTTCCCTCCTATTGTTTGCTTTTTAGGGAAAACGAGAAAAAGGGGAGAGAGAAAGAGAGAAGAAAAAGGGGAAGGGGGGGGGAGAAGAAAAGAGAGAAGAGAGAGGAAAGAGGAGAAAAGGAGAAGGGGAGGGGAAGAAAGAGAGGGGGAAGAGAGAGAGAGGGGAGAGAGAGAGAGAGGAGAGGAGAGAGAGAAGAGAGAGGAGAGAGAGAGAGAGAGGGGAAGAGAGGGGAAAAAAGGAGGAAAAAGAAAAGAGAGAGAAGAGAGAGAGAAAGAGAAGAGAGAGAGAGAGAGGGGAAGAAGAGTAGAGAGAGAGAGGAGAGAGAGGAGAGGAGAGAGAGAGAGAAAAGGGGGGAAAAAGGGGGGAGAGAGAGGACGCAATTCTTTTAAAAAAACCCTAAAAACCAGGGAAAAGAGTGAAGGGCCACCTGAAGAAAATTATACTGGGTGAAAAAAAAACGACTCTACATTCTCGTTATTCACCAAAAAAAAAAAAAAAAAATCATGTGAACTAATTCCAAAAAAAACTTTTTAAATCAAATATATTTAATTTTTCCGAAAGGTTTTGTGTGTGTCGTTTAAAAAAAAAAAAGTAGCATTTTTTTTTTTTTCTTTCTTTCTTTTATTTTTTTTTCCCTATAGCCCCTGAAATTTTCTTATCTTCCTTCCTTCCTTTGTGTTGTACGTTTAAATTTCGTGTATATATGCGTGTATATAAACTGTTACAATTTCTTCAGTGACGTGTTTTTATCGAAGAGGATCCTTTCCCCCTTTAACCCGCCCAGATTTTTTCCCTTTTTGGGCTATATGAAATTCCCCTTTTTGTCGAGCCTTTAAAATTACGATAAAGAAACTTGATATCCCCAATTAGCTAGTGAAAAAGGGATACAAAAACAGGTCTTTCCCTATAAAATATTGCTTATATTTATTAAAATTGTCTAAAGGGACCCAAATTACAATGAAAAATTTCGTTTTTTTGGGGCTCAAAGGGGTTTTAAAGAAATAGCAAAATTTATAGAATTACCCGTTTAGTATCCTTGTCCACTACTAATTTGGTTTTTTTTGGGTACTTTTTTTGTAATTTTTTGGCTAACAAAAGACGTTTTAATATAAAGGAAAATTTGGAAAGTTTAAAGGGGGTTTAAAAAAAAAATTCTTAGCGTTCATTTGTTTTTTTTCCCGTCCCGTGGGGGGGTTAACCATGTGAAAAGACATATACCCGAGGCCGAGATAGAAAATTACACTCAAATTGATCCCTTTCACGAAAGAAAATAAGGTTTTAATTCCGGAACACCCCTGAAGGGAAAAAAAGAACCACTCATTGGGTTTTTTATCGGGAACTAAAAAAGAAGAAGGGAAAAAGGAAAAGGAGGAGGGGAAGGAAGGGGGGGGGGGGAGGGGAAGAGAAGAAAGGAAAAAACTGACGATAAAGAAGGGTTAGGGAAAAGGAAAGGGGGAGGGGAGGAAAGGGGAAAAAAAAAAGAAAATGATGATGAAGAAAAGGGAAAATTAAAAAAAGGAGAAGGGGGGGAGGGGAGGAGGAGGGAAAAAAAAGGAAAAAAACGACAAATTTGAAAAAAAAGGATAGAAGGGGGAGGAGGAAAAAGGGGGGAAAAGGGGGAAGAAAGGAAAAACGGGCGATGAAAAATAAAATTTTGAAAAGGAAGGGGGAGGAGGGGGGAGGAGGGGGAGGAAAGGGGAAAGGGGGGAGGAGGAGGAGGAGGGGGGAGGAGGAGGGGGAGGAGGAGGAGGGGAAGGAGGGGGGGAGGAGGAGGAGGGAGGGGAAAGGGGGAGGAGGGGGAGGGGGGGAGAGGAGGAGAAAGGGGGGAAGGGGGAGGGGAAAAAAGGTAAAACCCGACGAGGAAAAAGGAAGAAAAACAGGGGGAGGAGGAGGGGAAAGGGAAACTAAGGCAATGGGTCAAAATATCTACCCCACCCCGGCTTTTTGATCAGGGTTTTGGTTTTTTGGGGGGAATTAATGTATGGGTGAAGAAAAGGGCGAGTCGAGGCGAAGGGCGGCCCATAGATGCCCCCCTTTGGGGGGGTTATAGAAAGGGGGGAGGGAAGTTTTTGGGGGGGGTAGAGGGGAAAAAGGAAAGGGAGGGGGAGGAAGGATGGGGAATGGAGGAGGGGGGAGGGGGGGAAGTGGGGGGGGTGGAGGTAAAGGGTGGAAGGAGGGGTTAAGGAAGGTAGGGAGTGGAAGGGGAAGGGAAAGGAAGGAGGGATGAAGGAAGGTAGGAATGGAGGGGAAAGGAATTTGGGGAGGGGGGAAAGTGGGGGTGGGGGAAGGATGGAGGGAGGAGGAAGGGAGGAAAGAAGGTAGAAAAGGAGGGAAGGAGGGGAGGAGGGATGGTGAGTTGATGATGTTCGCTAAGAGGGTAAAGAGAAATTGGTGAAGGTGGGGGGTTTGGAAAGAGGGGAGGAGGGAGGAGGAGGAGGGGGGGGGGAAGGGGGGGAGGAGGAAAGGGGGGAGGAGGAGGAAAGAGGCTAGAAAGTAACTGCAAGGGAAACCCCCACACAAAAAACACACACACACCCCACACACACACCCACACACACACACACAACAAAACACACCCCACAAAAACCCCCACAACCAAAGGGACACACAAACACACACAACACCCTAATTACTTTTTTCCCTAAGGGGTCCCCCGCCAAAAAGTGTGTTTTTCGCCTTGGTATGAGGTGGTAAGGGCTGTCTCCATCGCAGGTAGGTTTTCAGGCCCTATCCTCCTCCTCCTCCTTTCCCCCTCCCCCTTTTTCCCTTTTCCCCCCTCTCTCTCTCTCTTCTCGGGCTCTTTTTCGTCTCTCTCTCTCTCTCTCCCCCCTCTCCCCGTCCCCTCCTCTTTTCTTTTTTCCCCTCTCTTCCCTCTCCCCTCTCCCCCTATCCGGGGCCCCAATTACCTAACCCAGGGGACCGCGTCCCCAAGCCTATAAAACCCCAAAGTAGGCCTAATTATCACCCTCTTTCCCTCCCTCACCTTCACCCTTTCCCTTTCCCCTTTTCCTTTTTAAATTTTCCCCTTTTTTTCCTCTTCCCTTTTTTTTGTTTTTTCTACTGTTTCTTCTTTTTTTTTTTTTTTTCCCCATTTTTTCCCCTTTTCCCTTTTTTTTTGTTTTTTCTACTGTTTTCCCTTTTTTTTTCTTTTTTAATTTTTCCCCCTTTTCCCCTTTTTCCCTTTTTTTTGTTTTTCTCTGTTCCCTTTCTTTCTTTTTTATTTCCCCCCCTTTTCCCCTTCCATTTTTTTTTGTTTTTTAAATACTGTTCCCCTTTTTTTTCTTTTTTTTTTTATTTCCCCGTTTTTCCCCCTTCCATTTTTTTTGTTTTTTCTACTGTTCCTTCTTTCTTTTTTTTTTTTAATTTCACACTACCGAAAAATCCGCCCTCCGGGCGGACTTTTTGGGTACTTCTGCGGAGGGCTATTGGTGGGGCCCCTTTGCCCCAAACCCCGACTCTCCAAAAATGGGCCCCCTTTTTAACTTTTCCCAAAACATGGATGTAGAAATGTATGTATTAAGCCTTACCCATCCCCACAAAAACCACCCCTTCCCACCCCTTACCCAAACACCACACAAAACCCCTTCACTCCCCATTAAACCCCTCACCCCCCCCCCATTCCCCCACCCCATTTAAACCCCTCCCCCCCAACCCTAACCCCCCCCCCCCTACACCCCCACTCCCCCCCAACCCCCAAAAAACCAAACCCCCCCCCCCCATACCCTCACCCATCCCCCACAACCCCCTTACCCATCACCCCAAACCCTTCCCCACCCATTACCCATCACCCCACATCAAGGTTTTCCCCAAATTTGGGGAGAAAAGGGGAAACCCAAAAAGCCAGGGGTCGCTGGCAGTTTTAACTTTACTTTTTTTTATAATTGTTGGGGCTAAATGGAAAACAAAAAATGGGGTTATTTCCCCTTCACTTAAAACACAAAAATATAATATTAAGAACGATTTTCTTCTATATGTATATTGTATAGAAGCCTGATTCTGTAAAACATTGTATATAAACCAAATAACAAGGAGGTTATAGTTGAGGAGGCGAGGTAAATGCTACTCTATGATATTATATAGTCAATAACGAATGTTTAGAAGTTATCCATACCTAGGCAGTCATATTTTCCTGTTATTATGGTGTATCAATCAGATAGAAATCCTGGAAGTGCAATGAGTCGACGCGTGAAGTGGCAATGTTTTGATTCAATCTCCCCGCCACAATCTCCCCGCCCGCCACTCCCCGCCGCGGCACGTCGCCTCCACAATTATAACCTACATTGTCGCAGCAACAAGCCGATTTCGGCATTTTTTATTCTTCATTTTTCCAAGGCATTGCTTATTGTATTTTGACAAGCGTTTGCCAGACGCAGCAGTACTGTCTTAGAAAACAGTATGAACATCGCCCAAATTTTACATGCCACAATATACATGTAAAAAATATATTAAGCTTTGCTACTCGAGGCGAGTAATTTGCATTAAATTGCTATTATAGAACGTTCCATCGTAATGCATGTCATCCATATAATTAGTAGAACAACAGAAGAACTATATTTTTTGGTATTCAGATGCGGTGCATCAATGTTTATCGCGAAATTAATTTATGAAAAATATTAGTCGCGGAGCCAAAACACAGTAGACCAACCTTTGAGTTAAACTGCCAGCGACCACTGGCATTTCTCGAGTTTCAGATCATTGGAATTCTCTGCAACCCACTTTTTTTCTTCACAATTCTCGCTAATAAGCTACAAATAAAAAAAAAAAAAAAAAAAAAAAAAAGTGATCGGATCATCCCCAAAGTGGCCTTAAAACGTTCCCCTGGTCGACCTGGTTCCAAAACTGTGCCATATGATGGGGTTGCACTACGGAGGACGGAGCTTATAGCGGACACACACACACACAGACACACACACTTTCGCTTATATTATTATAGATTTTTTCCTCTTCCATTTTTATTTTTTACTACTGTTCTTTCTCTTTCATTTATTTTCCCTCTTCCATTATTTTGTTACATTTAGGATCTTCTATATATTTTCTCTTCTGATTATATACTTCTATTTTTTTGCTTCTGTGTGTGGTTTACAATTTTTTGTTTGGTTAGTTTAATATTTTTTTTCATTTTTTGAAGTCTCTCCTTTTAGATACGTTCAGTTCAGTGACGTCAATCAGTCTTGTCATAATGTATGCTATTTATTCTCTCTCTCTCTCTTCTCTCTCTCTCTCCCCTTCTTTCTCTTCCTCTCTCTTCTCTCCCTCTTCTTCTCCTCTCTCTTCTCTCTCTCTCTTCTCTCTCTCCTCCTCTCTCTCTTTTTCTTCTTGATTTATTTTTATATTTCATCAGTCTTCCTTTCTTGCCCCCCACGAACCTCTCCTTCCTCCTCCTCCTCCCCTTCCTCCTCCTCCTCCTCCTCCTCCTCCTCTTCCCCCTCCCCCTCCCCCCTCCTCCCCCTCCCCTCCCCCCTCCCCCTCCTCTCCCCCTATCCTTCCAAAACTGTCATAACTAAGGGGGAAGGACTTTCCGTGTAACTCACTTGTTTACCTCAGACGGTTTAGTTTTGATAAGGGGGGGGTGATGACCTACCCCTCACCCCCCCTCATCCCCCCAAACCCCCCCCCCTCCCTCTCCCCCATCTTCCCCCTCTCACCCCCCTCTCACTCCTCCCACACTCCACCCCCGCACTCTCCCTCACATGTCCTCTTCGTAAAAGTTTTTTCTATAATATTTTCAAATAAAAAACAGTAAAACACGCTAAAGAAATGCCATTACGGGGACTATGAAAAAAATATGCATAAAAACTTAATATTCACTTTCAACTCTTCGCATTTAAAACTTTGCGAGCAACTTTTATCATGGAAGGGTATCAATAGAAGTGCAATTTTATTAGCTTTCCATTGCTATATTTCGTTATCTGATAAATGAATTAGAACCATGCAAAAATTTAGCGTTAACTAAATAAATATAAAATCATAAATCGGGTAATTTTCCCGATTGATGAGGTTATTATTTAGGCAACGCTAATTTATACAGGGTAATAATTCATTGATCAGAAAAACGAAATATATAAGTATATAAATAACATCATCAATCGGGAAAATTACCCGATTGATGATTTATTTATTTTTTTAAAACGCTAATTTATGCATGGTTCTAATTAATTTATCAGATAACGAAATACATCAATGGAAAGCTAATAAAATTGCGCGTTCTATTGATTACCCTTCATGATAAAAGTTGACTCGCAAAGTTTTAAATGGCGAAGAGTTAAGTTGAATATTAATTTCATGCATATTTCTTCATAGTCTCGTAAATGGCATTTCTTTAGCGTGTTTTACTTTTTTTTTATTTGATAATATTATAGAAAAAAACATTTACGAAGATTAAAAGTATATCATATATACTGATAAACCAGTCTATATGATAGCCCCATAGACCACTATATCTTTTTGTCGGCGCCCCGCGGGCCCCTATGCAGCCCCGCAATTAAAAAACATTGTCGCGGTGAACAGTCCAGGTATACCAGTGGTCTATGACTACACTTATACACTATACACTATGCACTATATATTATACACTACACTATAAACTATACACTTATACACTATTTATCCTATTTCTTACAATATATGTTTTCCCTCTTCACTTTCCTTTTGTTTTACCTGCATCCATCTTTTTAATTTTTATATGAAAAGTCTTCGTAAAGTTATCACTCTCTCTCTCTCTCTCTCTCTTTTCCTCTCTTTTCTCTCCTCTCTCTCTCTCTCTCTCTCTCTCTCTCTCTCTCTCTCTCTCTCTCTCTCTCTCTCTCTCTCTCTCCTTATTCCTTATCATATATTTCCTTCCCTTATTCCTATCGTTCTTGTTCCTTTCTTTTCACTCAACCACCTCCCCCTCCTCCTCCCCCTCCTCCTCCCTCCTCCTTTCCCCCTCCTCCTCCTCCCCCTCCTCCTTCCTCCTCCTCCTCGAACTCATACAAAGTGATCTGACAAACTATCAGATTGGAGTGATAAATGGCTATTAAAATTCAATTCCGATAAATGTAAAGTAATGCATATAGGCAACGATAACCTCAAATATAACTATCAAATGCAAAATAATATCGTTAACTGAAGTCCAGCAGGAAAAGGATTTAGGTGTCATCATCAGTAATGATCTGAAAACCCAGTCCGCATTGCCTAGCTGCCAGTTAAAAAGGCAAATATGATGTTGGGCTTTATTAAACGCAACTTTGAACATAAAACTCCGAAAGTAATGACACAATTATCCCACGTCCTTGGTTAGGCCGCACTGGAATATGCCGTTCAATTCTGGTCGCCCTGTTTCGTAAAAGATCAAGCCAAATTGGAATCAGTGCAAAGAAGAGCAACCAAACAAATTCCATCTCTGCGAAATTCATCTTATGAAGAGAGATTGCGGAAACTTAATATGTTTTCCTTAAAGGGGCCGTAGGGAACCGTGGGACTTGATAGAAACCTTTAAGATCCTAAAAGGTTTTGATGTCATTAATCAAGAGAACCTATTCGAGCTTTCAACTCAAAATGACAAACAAGAAATAATGGTTTAAAACTAAACGGTCAACGTTGCATCACCGATCTCCGTAAAAAGTATTTCAATGTTAGAGTCGTTGATCGATGGAAAAAAGTTACCAGCAAATGTTGTCGGAAACCCGCACAAAAAACTACATTAAAAACAGACTTGACGCGCACTGTAAAGTAAATGGGTATTGATAGTGCGAATTCGTATCTAGTCCCCCGTATCGATTAGTTGTAGTGGTAGTGTAGTTGTAGTTAGTAATTTTTCGATATCCTATCATTCTGCACATGAAACTTCCCATGTTCCTATCCTCTTTAGGACATGTATCATTTTTCCCAACTGTTTTATACAGTAGTTGATAGTTACGTGGTTATGTATTCAGCAGATACCCTCCTATGGACCAATAGGTCTCCGGTGTCTGTTATTCCTATGTAATCCTATGTAAAAATCCTCCTCCTCCTCCTCCTCCTGCTGCTGCTTTGCCTATAACCTGCCTTCCCTGCCACCTATCTGCACCCTCTCCCTCCTCTCCCTCGTAAAAGTGTGTGGACTATTTATGAGGTGAGTTTCCTTTTGATTTACGATACAGGGGTGTATTATGGCTTGACAGGGTTGCAGAGAGAGAGAGAGAGAGGAGATAGGAGAGAGAGAGGAAGAGAGTAGAGAGAGAGAGAAAGAGAGAGAGAGAGAGAGGGAGATAGAGAGAGAGAGAGAGATAGAGAGAGAGAGAGGAGAGAGAGAGAGAGAGAGAGAGAGAGAGAGAGAGAGAGAGATATTTGAGATGGAGTGATAGCTTTACATGAAGTCTTTCCGTATAGAAATAAAAAAGATGGATGAAGGGAAAACAAGGAAATTGAAGAGGGACAAAGTGGATAGGCGAAAATATTTTGTATGTGTGTGTGTGCGTGTGTTTAATGTATGTGTGTGTGTGTGTGTGGTGTTGTGTGTGTGTGTTGTGTGTGTGGGTGTGTGTGTGTGGTGTGTGTGTGTGTGTGTGTGTGTTTGTGTGTGTATTCATCTAGTTGTATTCATCTAGTTGTATTTTACGGGCCAGAGCGACGCTTGTAATGGCCCGCTCATATCCACATTTTATTTTCTCATTTCATCCTTAGTGCTTTGTTGGCCAGAAGCCACCACCCGGGAGGCGGGTCACAACCCCCGGCTAACACCCGGTACCCATTCACTGCTGGGTGGACAGGGGCTCGGGGGTTTTAAGAGACACCCGTCTGTCTTCGCTCCGCCTGGGGATCGAAACCGGTACTTTTCATCGGTTGAGCCCGAAGCGTGCCTAACCCTTACACTACGGAGTTCCCGTATGTTTGTGTGTGTGTGTGTGTGTTTGTTGTGTGTGTGTTTGTGTGTGTGTTGTGTGGGGTGTGTGTGTGTGTGTGGTAATAGGGTCACAAATAACTCTAGTAATTACCGAGACGTCACTGAATTCATGGTGTCCACCAATGACTATGACACAGCGGGGAACATGCTGACGAAGGGGAAGGTCTTGGCGCGTCTCCTTCGTCACGGCATCACGACCTCTCTCTCTCTCTCTCTCTCTCTCTCTCTCTCTCTCTCTCTCTCTCTCTCTTTCTCTCTCTTTTCGGGAGGCGAGAACCGAGGGAGGGAGGGAAGGCTTTATTAACGCCTCCACGCCCAGATTTTTCCTTCCCATAATTGTCTGTTAGCCATAAAATTACGAAAAGTAACTGAATATACCAAATTAGCTAGTGGACAATGGTACTAAACAGGTCATATCTATAGAATATTAATTACATTCATTAAAATAGTCTAATGGTAGCCACATTACATTGGAAAATACGTTCTGGACCTCAAGGGGTTAAGAGACGAAGAGTGGATATGATGCGTTGAGAACATTACGTAAGGATATCCCTCTCTCTCTCTCTCTCTCTCTCCCTCCTCCCTCCTCCTCCTCCTCCTCCTCCTCCTCCTTCTCCTCCTCCTCCTCCTCCTCCTCCTCCTCTCCTCCTCCTCCTCCTCTTCCTCCTCTTCCTCCTCATCAAGTGTGGCGGTACAACTGTGCAGCGAAGAGCCATAATCCACCCACACTCGCATGGTAAATACGGCCTAATTAATCCATATGTTGTTAAGTAGTGTGTCATTAGCACTGATGAACACACTTTTCCATACCTGAAAAACCTTGACGCTTATTACGTACACCGCAATAACCTATACCGTATGAACCGTATATTATGTACGTACGTGAGCTTGTATGGAGTGTGATGTGTAGGTTACAGGGAGTTTCGTACACAAGTTGTTTCGTACCCAGGTTTTGTTAGTTGTTTCGTACACAGATTTTAAGTTTTTTCGTACATACCTGGTGTCATTTCGTAACTCTAGTAATCAAGTTCAACTCTGAGCTGAGTGTACGAAACGACTATGGTTTCATATAGACTACGAAAACTAATTTTTGGTGTACGAATCTACTGGTGTACGAAACAACTTGTGTACGAACTGACTGCACCCCGATATGTAGACTTGTAAGTAGGACACAGGTAAGGTTATCGCGTGAGGCAAATGGTCTGAATATACGTGTGTGTGTGGGGGGGGGAGGGGGGGGTCCATCATTTCCCTCTATATCAGTGGTTCTTAACTCGCTTCAAGCCATGGACCACTAGCCCAATTGAAAAAAAACATCATGGACCATATTTATTTTGAATTAAGAGACATGATGAAAAAGGGTAGATTTTAAAGGTAGGTAAAGGGTTGGTTATAAATATATTTCCTATAAATATAAAGTAAATAGTTTTTTCAGAAACAAATAAAATAATATTAGACAGCTAACATTTTGGTTTCATATATATTTCAGTTCAATGCAAAATATCGTTGACCACTAAAAAATGTATCATGGACCATCAGTTGAGAACCACTGCTCTATACCTTATTGACAGGGTTGGGTGCTGTATAAAGCCATGTAACACACACTCCCTACACCTGTATAGTACCCGTACTAACACACCACCTCCTCACACCACCAGCCAACACTCCACCTTCGGGAGTAACACTGGAAAACTAAGTCAAGAAGTAAAACTGGAAAAACTAAGTAAAGTAAAACTGAAAAAACTACGTAAAGTAAAACTAGAAAAACTAAGTCAAGAAGTAAAACTGGAAAAACTAAGTCAAGAAGTAAAACTAGAAAAACTAAGTCAAGAAGTAAAACTGGAAAAACTAAGTAAAGTAAAACTAGAAAAACTAAGTCAAGAAGTAAAACTAGAAAAACTAAGTCAAGAAGTAAAACTGGAAAAAACTAAGTCAAGAAGTAAAACTAGAAAAGCTAAGTCATTAAGTAAAACTAGAAAAACTAAGTCATTAAGTAAAACTAGAAAAACTAAGTAAAGTAAAACTAGAAAAACTAAGTCAAGAAGTAAAACTAGAAAAACTAAGTCAAGAAGTAAAACTAGAAAAGCTAAGTAAAGTAAAACTAGAAAAACTAAGTCAAGAAGTAAAACTAGAAAAACTAAGTCAAGAAGTAAAACTGGAAAAACTAAGTTCAGTAAAACTAGAAAAACTAAGTCAAAAAGTATAACTAGAAAAACTATCAAGAAGTAAACCGAGAAAAATTAAACGAAGAAGTAAAATTTGAGAGAAAAAAAAAACGAGAGAAATAAATACATACTATAGCTATATATATAAAAAGAGATCTATACCTCTACCTATATTACGGCCCGGATATAATGACGCTCTAATTGTATATAAAATAAGTGGGAACCGATCTCATTATCGAGGATTCAACCAAAATCGCTCCATGTTTTAGGGCAAAGATGATATAATTATCTCCCTTAATTACTCGCTTATCTACGTGAGTGTGCGGACCCCATCACCTCGCCCTTCATGCTGCCTCTCAAACCTCCCTTCTGTTGCCCCTCACGCCCCTTCACGTTGCCCCTCACACGTCCCTTCCGTCCCTACGCCCCTGTACCGCGATGCCCCTTGGTTGACACACGCGCAGGGACACTATAGCCGTAAGGACATCCATTGTTTTGATTGTACAAACGAGAATAAAAGTTTTGAGAATCAGACACCCGCACACACACACCCACAACCACACACTCACACACACACACCCCGACACCTCCTCCATACACACCCACACACACCCACTCACACACACACACACTCACACACAAACCCCGACATCTCCTCCATACACACCCACACACACCCACTAACAACACACCACACTCACACACAAACCCCGACATCTCCTCCATACACACCCACACACACCCACTCACACACACACACACTCACACACAAACCCCGACATCTCTCCATACACACCCACACACACACATCCCACCATACACCACCACACACACACCCACACACACATCACACAACAACCACACACACAAACCCACACACACCGACAGAACCCAATCCACACCCACACACACATCTCACCCCCCTGTCCTACCACCACCCACCACCCCCACCCTCCACACCCAACTCCACACCCACCTCTCCTTGTCCCTAACCCCCACCCACCCCCACAACCCCCACACACACACCCACAACGCTTCCCACACCCACCGTACCCCCACCAAACACACCCATACCCACACACACACACACACACACACCCCCACACACCCACACACATCACCCACACCCACACCCACGACCCCTCATACCCCCCTGCCTGCCCCATCCCCACACAACCCCACACACACACAACACACACACACACACACACACACACACACACACACACACACAGGGGCATAATTTTCCCTGCCTCTCGTCCTTCCCTCCCCTGTCAATCAGAGCTGTCATATCCCGGGAGTAATGAGGGTGCCCGCCTCTGCCGCCAAAACAATGGCGCCTCCCTGGCAGGTTGGGCGAAGATTGGGTGAGATTGCGCCTTCAACCAGGATATGAACCTATCTGCGACTCTTGACCACTTTGTTTTCTTGTGTTGTGATGGGGAGGGGTTATGTTGGGTGGTCTGTGTGTTTGTGTGTGTGTGTGTGTGTGTGCGTGTGTGTGTGTGTGTGTGTGTGATCATTTTATCTGTCTATCTAAATGTATGTCTGTGTCTGTAATATTTTTTTAGTATGTGTGTGTGTGTCTCTCTCTCTCTGCTCACTCTCTCTTCTTCCCTCTCTCTCTCTCTCTCTCACTCTCTCTCTCTCCTCTCTCGTCTCTCCGGCTCTCTCGTCGTCTCTCGTCTCTCTCCTCAGTCTCCTCTCTCTCTCTCTCTCTCTCTCAGCACAATAGTCATAACAGCTGCATTATGTTTACCTGTTTTATGCAAGTTACAGGTGGACAGTGTTTCGTTGTGGGGGTGTGTGTGTGTGTGTGTGTGTGGTGTGGTGTTGTGTGTGTTGTGTGTGTGTGTGTGTGTTGTGGTGTGTTGTGTGTGTGTGTGTGTGTGGTGTCGTCATTTATCCTTCTTAGTTTGTTCCAGTGCCTAAATGTCTCAATGTAATAGTTTCTTCCTCTTTACTTCTTTGCCCTCCTACTCCCCTCCCTCCCTCTCTCCCCTCCTCCCCTCTCTCCTTCCTTCCTTCCCTCCTCTTTCCTTCCTCCTCTCTCCCTCCCTCCTCCTTCCTTCCCTCCCTCCCTCCCTCCCTCTCCCCCCCCCCTCCCCGCCTCCCCCACCCCTCCCCGTCTCCTTCCCTCCTGCGTAAAAACGAGTCAATTGTCGTTTAATGTCATTCATTTCAACTTCCGGAATTAAGCGGCTGATTGCACTTCTTTTCTATTACGTAACAACAATGATATATTGGCGTGTGTTTGTGTGTGTGTGGTGGTGTGTGTGTGTGTGGTGTGTGTGTGTGGTTGTGTGTGTGTGTGTGTGTGTGTGTGTGTGTGTGTGTGTGTGTGTGTGTGTGTGTGAGTGTGTGTGTGTGTGTGTGTGTGTTAGTGTGTGTGTGTGTCTTTCCACTCTACGTTGCTGATTATTGCTATTATCGTGTCAATTTTCTCTAACTACTACTACTCTACTACTACTAACTACTACGACTACTACTACTACTCTCCTACTAACTGACTACTCCTATCACACCAACAACAACTACTACTAACTACACTACTACTACTACCACTACTACTACTACTACTACTACTGACTACTTACTACTACTACTACTACACCAACAATAACTACTACTACTACTACTACTACTACTACTACTACTACTACTACTACTACCACCACCACCACTCCCACCACCACCACCACCACTCAGGGATAACAAGCGACACATGGGAACTAAAAAGGACGAGAGCGAATAACCTTATCAAGTGAGACGGAAACATAAATAAGCTGATAATAAACGTTACCACGCACTAGTAAGGAACCTGCTTGGGTGGCTGCAGAGTGTGTGTAAAGTAAAGAGTGTGTGTGTGTGTGTGTGGTGTGTGTGTGTGTGTGTGTGTGTGTGTGTGTGTGGTGTGTGTGTGTGTGTGTGTGTGTGCGATAATGAGATACTATCATTTGGCCACACATGTACACTCCCCTTCCCACACACACACACACGCACACACACACACACACACCACGCACACACACACACACACACGCACACACACACACGCACACACACACACACACACACATACACACAACACGCACACACACACAGAACACACACGCACGACCACGCACACACACGCACACACGCACACACGCACACACGCACACACGCAAACACACACACACGCACACACTAAACACCATGACAGAATGATGAATGTAACCGCTTCCTTTTCCTATAAATCACCAACACGAATCACCAACTTTTATCCACTCATGAGACCGTCTTGCCCAGTCCCTCAAAAAAAGAAGTAGAAAAAGATACCAAAACTATTCCTGCACCGGAAGTGACATTATATATGCCTGGGATTACCTGGGAGAATAAAAAAAAAAAAAGCAGAGAAAAAAGAAACCGAGTAAGACCACAACAAGTATAACGAAATCAACTGCTTACAACGTCGAACCGGATTTACTGAGCGATTACATGTAAATTTATCCTGGATTATTTGTGCCCAGGGAAGAGGATTTTTTGAGCACAGGCTTTGCACTCCAATTATTCGCTTCTCATCTTCACTAATAACCCTGGACGGTAGTTACGGCATCTATATATCTTAATCTCCAGTCATTATCACTATTATGGCCGTGGATAGCGACCGCACGGACCAACACGCGGTTAAGTGCGGCGCTTTCCCCGTCTGTGTTATTGGCTTAAGTCTTATGTTGCAGTAATACGTCCTGACTGCAAGGATTGGGGCGACGAGGCGGGGAACAAATACTTAACACACACACCCCCACACACACCCACACACACACACACACACCCACACAGCCCACCACCCACAGAATGTACCCACACCCACCCTACACACCACACACACACCACACACACATTGAAATAAAACACATTCTTTTCTTTTCTCTTTGCATTATTGTTATCTTTATTATTCTCTCTCTCTCTCTCTCTCAGGGCTCTCTCTCTCTCTCTTTCTCTCATCATCTCATCTCTATCTCGTCTCTCTCTACTCTCTCTCTCTCTCTCTCTCTCTCTCATCTCTCTCGTCGTCTCTCGTCTCTCTCTCTCTCGTCTCTCTCTCTCTCTCATCTCTCTCCTCTCTCTCTCTCTCTCTCTCTCTCTCTCATTTTAATATTATTCCTTCGTATCTTTCTCGTCCTTCATTCCTTCCCTCTTTCCTTCTCTTCTATATTCATTCATCTGTTCTTTCCTTCCCCTTCATTTCCTTACAAAATAAAATACTTATCTATCCGGGTTCTCGCTTCTCTTACTTGCTTCAGCTTGGAGTGTGAAGCGTGTGTTAATTAGATGCTTCGTGCTGCTTTGTGTTACATGTTATATAGAAAGGAATACACAGGGAGAACAGTTATAAGCTAATAATAAGTTAGGAGAAAAGTTATAGCAGAAAATAAAAGAGCAAGTGATGTGGAACCCTTTATATTATGTTTGCTTCGTGTCACATGTTTTATATACAAGGGAATACAAAGGGAGTACAGTTAGAAGCTAATAATAAGTTAGGAGTAAAGTTATAACAGAAAATAAAAGCGAAAAGTAATTCTAGGACCCTTTATGTTGTGTCAAAGGGAGTTCAAAAGGGAGTTTAGAAAGTGAAATAGACATTATAGCTAATATAGTTTAGCCGGTAAAGGTTACAGCAGAAAATCAAGATAAAAGTAATTCTAGGACCCTTTATGTTGTGTCAAAGGGAGTTCAAAGGGAGTTAGAAGGGAAATAGAACAGTTAGAAGAAAATATTAAGTTAGGAGAAAAGTTATAGATGGAAATAGAAGGGAGAAGTTTGTGGGCTCCCTATATTGTGTTATAAATGAAGAGAGAGGAATAATCTCATCTAGTCATTATTTCCTCACGCTATCCTTTCTCTAATCCCCTGCGACTTAAAACACCAGAAAAACAAACTACAATACGTGCATCTTTTGTTGAATGACGGCTGCGGAAATGAGAAAAAGAAGAACTCGCTGCAGGTATATTCGCTCGTTCGTTTGCAATAACTCGTATGTTAACGTTCCACTGCGGGCGGACCTGACAAGTGGACGTGAATTTTATGCGTAAGTACACTATTTTCCCGGGTGATTTATAAGACCACCTGGCAGCCTTGATTCGCGTGTAAGGGACGAGATTATAGAGACGTCTGCCTTGACCATGAGCGTGTTGTACCCTCAAGTCTGTGATGTGTTGTATTACTTAATGGAAAACTGCACATTCCTTACTCTCTGGATGGTTTTTGTCCCTATGGCTTTGAGGAACCTTTGATATCACCTCGTTATTCTCTGGATGGTTTTTGTTCCTATGGCTTTGAGGAACCTTTGATATCACCTCGTTACTCTCTGGAAGGTTTTTGTCCCTATGGCTTTGAGGAACCTTTGATATCACCTCGTTACTCTCTGGATGGTTTTTGTTCCTTATGCTTTGAGGAACCTTTGATATCCTTCGTTACTCTCTGGAAGGTTTTTTGGGGGGGGGGGGGGGAGGGGTGCCCTATTGGCTTTGAGAACCTTTGATATCCTTCGTTACTCTCTGGAAGGTTTTTTGTTCCTATGCTTGATAACCTTTGATATCACCTACACACGTCGTTAACTCTTTGGATGGTTTTTGTTCCTATGGCTTTGAGGAACCTTTGATATTACCTCGTTACTCTCTGGATGGTTTTTGTCCCTATGGCTTTGAGGAACCTTTGATATCACCTCGTTACTCTCTGGATGGTTTTTGTCCCTATGGCTTTGAGGAACCTTTGATATCACCTCGTTACTCTCTGGATGGTTTTTGTCCCTATGGCTTTGAGGAACCTTTGATATCACCTCGTTACTCTCTGGATGGTTTTTGTCCCTATGGCTTTGAGGAACCTTTGATATTACCTCGTTACTCTCTGGTGGGTTTTTTTTCCCCATGGCTTGGAGGAACCTTTGATATCACTTCGTTACTCTCTGGAAGGTTTTTGTTCCTATGGCTTTGAGGAACCTTTGATATCACCTCGTTACTCTCTGGATGGTTTTTGTCCCTATGGCTTTGGAGGAACCTTTGATATCACCTCGTTACGCCGCAAGAATTAACTCTAGTATTAAGCTAACCTGATCTAGTACATGTGGTAATGTTATTTTTTTGTCCTTTTTTTGCTTTGTTCTTTAAGGAAACGTTATTTTTTTGTCCTACTTTTGTTTTGTTCTTGTTGGGAATGTTTTTTTTTTTTTCTATTTTTGTTTTGTTCTTTGTGGAAACGTTATTTTTTTGTCCTACTTTTGCTTTGTTCTTTGTGGAAACGTTATTTTTTTGTCCTACTTTTGCTTTGTTCTTTGTGGAAACGTTATTTTTTTGTCTTACTTTTGCTTTGTTCTTTAATTAAGGAAACGTTATTTTTTTGTCCTACTTTTGCTTTGTTCTTTAATTAAGGAAACGTTATTTTTTTGTCCTACTTTTGCTTTGTTCTTTAATTAAGGAAACGTTATTTTTTTTTCCTACTTTTTTTTTTTGTGGAAACGTTATTTTTTTGTCCTACTTTTGCTTTGTTCTTTGGTGGCAAAGTTATTTTTTTGGGCTACTTTTGCTTTGTTCTTTGTGGGGAAACGTTATTTTTTTTGTCCTAAACTTTTGCTTTGTTTCTTTGTGGAGAAAAGTTTATTTTTTGTCTACTTTTGCTTTGTTCTTTAATTAGAAACTTATTTTGTTTGTCCTACTTTTGTTTGTTCTTTGTGGGAACGTTATTTTTTTGTCCTACTTTTGCTTTGTTCTTTGTGGAAACGTTATTTTTTTGTCCTACTTTTGCTTTGTTCTTTAATTAAGGAAACGTTATTTTTTTGTCCTACTTTTGCTTTGTTCTTTAATTAAGGAAACGTTATTTTTTTGTCCTACTTTTGCTTTGTTCTCTAATTAAGGAAATGTTATTTTTTTGTCCTACTTTTGCTTTGTTCTTTTACTTTACACTGTTTTAGATGTCGCTACCGAGGACGCCGCATCGGAGGTTCGGGCAGGGTTGTGATTCGGTGTAGTAAAGACAGGGATCAAGAGTGTATAAGTAGTGTCGCAGCGCACGATTCAACGCAGGTTAATTGTACGTGTGTGTGTGTGTGTGTGTGTGTGTGTGTTGTGTGTGTGTGTGTGTGTGGTGTGTGTGTGTTGTGTGTGTGTGTGTGTGTGTGTGTGTGTGGTGTGTGTGTTGTGTGTGGTGTGTTGTGTGTGTTGTGTGTGTGTGTGTGTGTGTGTGTGTGTGTGTGTGTGTGTGTGTGTGTGTGTGTGTGTGTGTGTGTGTGTGTGTGTGTGTGTGTGTGTGTGATAACCACCTTGTGTCCA
Organism: Chionoecetes opilio; assembly: GCA_016584305.1. NCBI lineage: Eukaryota > Metazoa > Arthropoda > Malacostraca > Decapoda > Majidae > Chionoecetes > Chionoecetes opilio. The sequence continues at coordinate 73,540 of JACEEZ010017674.1, forward strand.
CACCTGTATAAAGCCATTGATGAGTCTTTAGTGGTGGTGATAAAATTCGCCCCCTTTAAGTATTACTTTGAAAATTGAGTCTAAATGAGCCCCCCCCCCCCCACACACACACACTGAGGCGCCTGAACGGCTCAGTCGGTTAGGGCGTCCGGCACCATTCTGTGTTCCGGTGTTCGATTCCCGCCCTGCCCCGTTCATTCCCGAGTATTTTTCAACTGATATATTCGGGAGGTTACTGTCCTCCTTGAGCAAGGGGATGGGTGTGTGTGGTGTGTGAGCTCCCAGTATTACCCAAAGATCGGTAATAATGAGCTCCAAGCTGGCACCGGGAGGGTAAAACCATGGACCATAAAGACCATGGGTGAATGACACGGAGCCAAGCTAAATAAACACTGCATTTATAATCCTATTCGCTGCCTCTCCTCCTCCCCTATAACGGGCATATGCAATTAACTACTGAACATAATTAAACATCATTGGTGTTTTATTTCAACAGCACTCCTTAACCCGAACTCCTTCACCTCCACGCTAATCAGTTATGCGTCGCAATTACTCCACCATTAGTAGTCTTTGGGTAGACATATAAGTAAATTGTTGGGTAAATAGAGAGGGAGACAGAGAAAGTGAGTGCTTGAGGTGGATAGATAAGTAAATATGTGAGAGGTAAATAGACGTAGAGAGGTAGACTATTAATATTTATAGAGGGGTAGATAGAGAAAGTAACTGATTGAGGTAGATATATACCAATTACTCCACCATTTAACACTTTCCTACATTCTTTGTGTATCAATGTTTTCACCACAGATAGTTGTAGTCTGTTTTTTCATCGATAAGCAGACCATAGATGTTTATTTTAATGTTATCAAGTAACTGATGGGATCAATCTGTCTATAAACCTGTCCATTTACCTATCTTTTTCTCTATATATCTACCTCAATCAGTTACTTTGTCTATCTACCTCTCTATAAATATTAATAGTCTTCTCTCTCTCTCTCTCTCTCTCTCTCTCTCTCTCTCTCTCTCTCTCTCTCTCTCTCTCTCTCTCTCTCTCTCTCTCTCTCTCTCTCTCTCTCTCTCTCTCTCTCTCTCTCTCTCTCTCTCTCTCTCTCTCTCTCTCTCTCTCTCTCTCTCTCTCTCTCTCTCTCTCTCTCTCTCTCTCTCTCTCTCTCTCTCTCTCTCTCTCTCTCTCTCTCTCATTTTAATATTATCCCTTCGTATCTTTCTCTTCCTTCATTCCTTCCCTCTTTCCTCCTCTTCTATATTTTTTCATCTGTTCTTTCCTTCCCCTTCATTTCCTATTACGTCTATTTACCTCTCACATATTGACTTATCTATCCACCTCAAGCACTCACTTTCTCTGTCTCCCTCTCTATTTACCCAACAATTTACTTATATGTCTACCCAAAGACTACTGTATACATATAGAGTAGTCTTTGGTCTACCTAAACAACTCCCTTTGTA
>JACEEZ010017674.1:82500-95000 GCA_016584305.1 Chionoecetes opilio
CCCACCACTCCATGAAATACATCAACAGACTCTGAGAAGTGGCCAGCGATCAAGTAAACCCAACAGATTAGACCAATTTCTTATAATCTCAAACACTTCCACTCGTTACTGACAGGCTTACACGCTCACTTCGCCGCGTACTTCAAGATGTCAGGGGAGAAGCGAGTCAGCGAGTCAGCGAGTCAGCCCCACAAAGGGTAATAGTGAGGCGGAGTTAGCGGACGACGAGCAGAAACAAGGGACCTTTTGTGATGGGCCAAACAAACATACATGACAGACAAACAGACGAGCAGACAGGCCCGCCCTTGTTATTAGTGATGGAGGAGCTAATGCAAGAAGAGAAGGAGGAGGGCAGTAGTAGTGGTAGTAATAGAAGGAGGGAGAGGTGGAGGAGGGGGAGGAGGAGGAGGTGGAAATAGGGGGAGATGGAAGGAAGGATGCAATCATCAACAGGATACAAGAGAAGGTCTTATCCTATTTCTGAATGTTCCATATATACTTAGAGATTATGACTGCCCGGACACACACACACACACACACACACACACACACACACACACACACACACACACACACACACACACACATACACACACCACACACACACACATACACACACACACACACACGGAAGGAAATAGCGGGCGTCTTGTGATTGAAAAGTGTCAAAACAACACTCGGTGACGTCACAACACGGGTGAGCCAAGAGTCAACGATTGTGTGATGATAAGAGAGGCGTCGTATCTCTCCCTCAGTTACGAGTCTTCATGAACGTTTCCTCTCCATTACATCGTATAGATAATGAAAAAAGTACCATTAAGGGATGTTTAGAGTGTAGTGTAACCTTTTTTTTGCGCCCAGAGACTTCCAAGGTGGTGAGAAGTGAATATACGGTGAAGAGAGATAGAGAGATGGTGAAGAGAGAGATAATTTGTGTGAGAAGAGAAAAAGAGCAAAGTCTCCTCTCATCGTCTCTCTCAACAGACTCAGCCGTCAAATCAACGTTCCGGATGTTTGCCTGTGAACGTTTGTGTGTTTTTCTTCCTCCTATGATGGTGTTTCGCGTTAAGACCTGCAATTCGAAACGTTTAAGCAGGTAAACATTGATTGTATAACATCAACTCAATTTATTTTCATGATTATATATGTAAGAAGATATTTCACAGTGTAGCTATGACTCAGAACGTTTTTTCTTTCATTCTTTGTATTGAATAAAAAAAACGTTCCATGTGACAACGTTGCAGGAGGTGGAGTTTGTACAGTATCAGGTTATTTAGACTAATTTATGGTGTATTTATGTCCCCCCCCATATACCCCCCACTTGGACCCCTTCCCCCCCCCATCATCCCCATACCCCTATTCACCCCTGCAGTCATTTTCACTTCCCTAGCAATGGGTCCCTTCTTCCCCATTCAATATTCCCCTGCACCACTCATACCATTCCTCTTCCTCTCCCCCCCCCCCATCATCCCCATACCCCCATTCACCCCTCCAGTCATCTTCACTTCCCTAGCAATGGGTCCCTTCTTCCCCATTCAATATTCCCCTGCACCACTCATACCATTCCTCTTCCTCTCCCCCCCCCATCATCCCCATACCCCCATTCACCCCTCCAGTCATCTTCACTTCCCTAGCAATGGGTCCCTTCTTCCCCATTCAATATTCCCCTGCACCACTCATACCATTCCTCTTCCTCTCCCCCCCCCCCCCATCATCCCCATACCCCCATTCACCCCTCCAGTCATCTTCACTTCCCTAGCAATGGGTCCCTTCTTCCCCATTCAATATTCCCCTGCACCACTCATACCATTCCTCTTCCTCTCCCCCCCCCCATCATCCCCATACCCCCATTCACCCCTCCAGTCATCTTCACTTCCCTAGCAATGGGTCCCTTCTTCCCCATTCAATATTCCCCTGCACCACCACTCATACCATTCCTCTTCCTCTCATAATATCCTGTACCCAACATTTAAATCTTCCACTACGTCCTCTCATTGCCTCATAAGTTCCCAATACCCTTAAGCAAGTCCCTCATCGTTCTCACATGCCTTCCCTTCTCCCTACATCTCAGGTCTCCCCTCATTAACACCCCAATAAGAACCCCCTACCCCCCCTCATACTTCCACTGCCCCACTAAACTAAAACATTGTAAATAAAATTGTATATCAACACTTGACTTTCATTTCTTGGTAATCATGAAGCTCCAATCAGCACAGATCATTATACATAACTGCTCATTTATCTCCTAATTACCGTAGATACGTGAAATCTATATAGCGCACACCTTTCTCCCATACCTATTGGTCACACCTGTGTATACGGCCTCAGGTGTGCAGGACGTTCAGGTGTGCAGGCCAGGTAAGGTATGCGGAGGCGGTAGCAGAGTGGCGTTCTCGGTGACCAGAGTTCGATCCCCGACGAAAACCAAAATTTTTCTGCACCGTCGAGAGGCCTAAGAACAACCACATGCCCTGCCCATCAACTCTACCTTCGATTGCGAGTGCATCGGAGGACACAGGGGGGCGGCATGAGCCTCTAATCACAGGCGTCACTATAAGAATCCTGCCTGCGCCACCACGGACGAGGACCAACCATCACAGCCCCCAAGTGAACCTCCAGAGCCTACCATCCGAGCCTTAGAAGTCACTGCCTACAGGCGCTATAGGCCAATATGTAAAAAAAAAAAAAAAAAAAATCTCACTCTCCCACCTTTTTTATCGCAGCAGAACGGGTGAGTTATTCTTAATGCTACACGCTGTGACTGACGGCTACTGTCTCTGTCTGTCTTGTAGTGAGAGATAAGATACGTTTTCTTCTTTCTTATTCCCTCCATCTCTCTTCTTGTTACCTCCCTCGCGTCTTAATTAATCATGTCTTCCTTCTTCCCTTCCTTCCCCACCCCCTTCATGTTCCTCTTCTTCCTCCTCCTCTTGCGAAGTGTACCAGTCTTCTCTCTCTCTCTCTCTCTCTCTCTCTCTCTCTCTCTCTCTCTCTCTCTCTCTCTCTCTCTCTCTCTCTCTCTCTCTCTCTCTCTCTCTCTCTCTCTCTCTCTCTCTCTCTCTCTCTCTCTCTCTCTCTCTCTCTCTCTCTCTCTCTTGCCTCCATATGAGCACAAAAATACGTATAATACTGAACGACAAATATAAACCACTGAATGGCAAGGACAAGATGTCATAGGAAGGCAAATGCTTGTTATTTTTATCGTCAGAAGACTTGATGTGTGTGTGTGTGTGTGTGTGTGTGTGTGTGTGTGTGTGTGTGTGTGTGTGTGTGTGTGTGTGTGTGTGTGTGTGTGTGTGTGTGTGTGTGTGTGTGTGTGTGTGTGTGTGTGTGTGTGTGTGTGTGGGTGTGGGTGTGGGTGTGGGTGTGTGTGTGTGTGTGTGTGTGTGTGTGTGTGTAGAGAGCGCGGGAGGCAGCATGAGTCCAGAACAACATCTTTTGCAACGACTGAATTGCTTCGTAACTCAATCAACCGCAACACAATTTACATAAACACACGCCACAGGCATCGTCATTAGTACACGTGCAGCACAGGTTTGAGACAAGGTCCTAAAAAGCAGCGCAAGTCATATGGAGTACAAGGTTTGGAGCAGCACGTCTCAAGCAACACTGTGTATGGTAAGACAACTCCCCAGCGACTCCAAAAAACTACAGTGTGAAATCTCTGAAACACATCCAAAGATTAGTCAATGATAAAAAATGATAAGAAAATAAGCCTCAACACGTTAATGCAAATGAAGAAGTGACCAAAATGATCATGAAATTCAATGAGACAGAGGGGAAAACAAAATTTGACAAAAACGTCCTACATTTGAAAGCTAGTACAAAAATTAAAAATAATAGAAATAATAAAGACGGACTAACACGTTAATATCTTTACTAATAAAAACAACAACTTTCAAAGAGAAAAAAAAATCAATACATATATTACATAGAAGATTGTAAAGAAGGGTACACTCTCAGAAATTAGGGTTATATTAAGGGTAGAATTGTTACATCGCACCTACCCTTTTTAAACCCTATGTCCAGGCTGGAGGGTAGATGCTGCCGATTATACCCTTCATCTACCCTTTATCTACCCTTTTTAGACGAGAGGGTTGCAAAAGGGTATATTTGTAAGGGTAGAAAAAGGGTAGCAGTATTTCATCACTACAAATACCCTTTTTCTACCCTTTTCTACCCTTTTTTTTCTAAGAGTGTAGTTATATCTAAAAAGTACTTGGATCTATGCTTAAGTCTTGGTAAGTATATATATTGCAGATATTTATTTGTTTTTATCTGGGAAGCAATTAGGTGGCCAAGCTTCGTGTTTGGGGTGACGTTGATGATAATGGTCGTTCATGTCACACGCTGCCATCAACGGCTATACTTCAGATGCAAATTGTCGGCATAAATTACTTCTAGATAATACAAGTAAGTTATTTATCGCTCTTAATATTAAACACATGTCGGTAGTCCGTGCTTAATATTCATTTTTTTATTTTTGGTTAAAGCTATATATGATTTACTTGATCGAGCTTCTATTTGTAGTGCACCACTTTTCTCTACTTGATTTGCCTGTAGTACATCAAAAACTACTTAAATTATTATATTGTACACTTATTACTACTATCACCATTACATCTACCACCGCTACTACAACCACTATTACTACTACTCCCACCATATTCACTACTGCTACTACTACTACTACTACTACTACTACTACTACTACTACTACAACCACTATCACTACTACTCCCACCATATCCACTACTACAACCACTACTACTACTACTACTACTACTACTACTACTACTACTACTACTACTACTACTATTACTACAACCACTACCACTACTACTACTTCTTATATTTAAAGTACTACAACTACCACTACTACTACTACCACTACCACTACTACTACTACTACTACTATTATTACTACCGTCACCACTACTACTACTACTACTACTACTTCAACTACTACTACTACTACTACTACTACTACTACTACTACTACTACTACAGCCACTACCACTACTACTACTTCTTATATTTAAAGTACTACAACTACCACTACTACCACTACCACTACCACTACTACTACTACTACTACTACTACTACTATTACTATCGTCACCACTACTACTACTACTACTACTACTACTACTACTACACTACTACTACTACTACAGCCACTACCACTACTACTACTTCTTATATTTAAAGTACTACAACTACCACTACTACCACTACCACTACTACTACTACTACTACTACTACTACTATTACTACCGTCACCACTACTACTACTACTACTACTACTACTACTACTAACTACTACTACTACTACTACTACTACTACAACCACTACCATCACTACCACCACCACTACTACTACTACTACTACTACTACTACTACTACAACCCCTACCACTACTACTACTGGTGACGGAGATGGTGCTTCTGCTTTACATATTATCTTTATCGAAATTGTTACACCCTTGGGCAGGTTAATAAACTGGACAAACTAATATCCCTGCCATTGATACTTTCATTCCTTATAAAACATTTGAATGAGACGTTACGACATTCAAATCTACATTCATCTATTCATGCGTCATATTCATCAACTTGTACATGAAAACCTGCTTAGTCCATCTATTTATATAGCTAGTATACATCATCAGCAACATCGTATTCAGAAAACAGAGACGACCTCCAGATAACGTGTTAGTATATACAGAAAAACTTAGAATATCCAGAAAATACGTCTTTTAATTCGGAAATAATGGGAGAATAGGAGAGAAGGAGGAAGAAAAGAGGAAGTAGCGATGTGAAGGAAAGGTGGCAGAGAGATAGAGAAGTGAGAAAGAGGTGTGTGGAAGAGAGACAAGAGATGATTGGAGTGATAAATTAACAGAGGATAAAATGCAAATAGAAGAGGAGAAGGCGGAAAGGGATAGATAAAAGCAGAGATGACTACGCAGATCCTCCTCCTCCTCCTCCTCCTCCTCCTCCTCCTCCCCCTCCTCCTCCTCCTCCCCCTCCTCCTCCTCACCCTCCTCCCCCTCCCCCCCTCCTCCTCCTCCTTCTCCCCCTCCTCCTCCTTCTCGTCTTCCTCCTCGTCCTCCTCCTCCTCCTCCTCGTCCTCGTCCTCGTCCTCCTCCTCCTCCTCCTCCTCCCCCTCCTCCTCCCCCTCCTCCTTCCCTCCTACTCCTCGTCTTCCTCCTCCTCCTACTCCTCCTCCTCCTCCTCCTCCTCGTCTTCCTCCTCGTCCCCCTCCTCCCCCCTCCCTCCTCCTCCTCCTCCTCCTCCTCCTCCTCCTCCTCCTCCTCCTCCAAGGAAGTACTAAAAGCGTGTGTCGCTTATCAATATGACTTCCTCTTCATATATACAATCTTAAACACAGCCTGCCAGGGGGACTAAACCAGGTGAGGCAAAGAGAAACGATCGATAATACCCGCTAATGATCACCGCAAATGTATATACAAAAAAAACAAGCCACACACACACAGGAAGATGATAGATAAATTTTGAGATTCACTTAACGAAATTTTGGTGGTCTGTTGGAGGAGTTTTTTGTATTATAAATTTAAAATAGACTTCCTCCCGCTCTTGTCCTATAATTGTATCTCTCTCCACCTTTGTTCCCTCTCGCCTCTTCCCGCTGCGTTCCTTCCGTCCACCCCACAATCTAGGACTAAAAAGCAAGGTAGTAGACGAAAGACAAACACCTCCTGTTCTTAGTCATGCAAGAAGAGTCGGGAAGAGTCGGGAAGAGGCGAGAAGAGTCGGAAAGAGGCGAGAAGAGTCAGGAAGAGTCGGGAAGAGGCGGGAATAGTCGTGGCATAACTTTAACGTGACCGGAAAATTAGGATTCCCCGCTTCGAGTCAAGATCCGGAGCAGAGGCGCAGAGGCGAAGCTCCGAACACGCCAACAGGACCGGAAGGAAACTGCTTCAATCCAACGCTCAAATTACGGTAAGAACGCGTTAATTGTACTTGCTTACCTGTAAATGTGTGTTATCAAGGTTAATGCTAGGTTTGGATACAAGTTTATTTAGCGCTGATGTTCATTCTGGTTGCACGGGGTTCGATGCCTTGAAGCATATTACTACTACAAGTATTTAAGTAGCTCAAGCTTTCTCCTCATACCCCTCCCCCCCCTTTCCCTCCCAAATCTCCTTCTTCTACTTAAATGTTTTGCTTCATATTTTGTTTGGTATCAGTTCCATCACACATGTCTATCTTCTTTCTGGTTAATCTCTATCATTACTTTTTGTCTTTGTATTATTACTGCCTCTGTCTTCCCTCCGTCCCTGTCTTCCCTTCGTTCGTCTTCCCTCCGTCCCTGTCTTCCCTTCGTCTCTGTCTTCCCTTCGTCACTGTCTTCCCTTCGTCTCTGTCTTCCCTTCGTCCCTGTCTTGAGTGTCTTCCTTCCGTCCCTGTCTTCCCTTCGTCTCTGTCTTCCCTTCGTCCCTGTCTTCCCTTCGTCTCTGTCTTCCCTTCGTCCCTGTCTTGAGTGTCTTCCTTCCGTCCCTGTCTTCCCTTCGTCCCTGTCTTCCCTCCGTCCCTGTCTTCCCTTCGTCCCTGTCTTCCCTTCGTCCCTGTCTTCCCTTCGTTCGTCTTCCCTTCGTCCCTGTCTTCCCTTCGTCTCTGTCTTCCCTTCGTCCCTGTCTTTCCTTCGTCTCTGTCTTCCCTCCGTCCCTGTCTTCCCTTCGTTCGTCTTCCCTTCGTCCCTGTCTTCCCTTCGTCTCTGTCTTCCCTTCGTCCCTGTCTTGAGTGTCTTCCTTCCGTCCCTGTCTTCCCTTCGTCCCTGTATTCCCTCTGTCCCTGTCTTCCCTTCGTCCCTGTCTTCCCTTCGTCCCTGTCTTCCCTTCGTCCCTGTCCTCCCTTCGTCCCTGTCTTCCCTTCGTCCCTGTCTTCCCTTCGTCCCTGTCTTTCCTTCGTCTCTGTCTTCCCTTCGTCTCTGTTTCCCTTCGTCCCTGTCTTCCCTTCGTCCCTGTCTTCCCTTCGTCTCTGTCTTCCCTTCGTCCCTGTCTTGAGTGTCTTCCTTCCGTCCCTGTCTTCCCTTCGTCCCTGTCTTTCCATCGTCTCTGTCTTCCCTTCGTCTCTGTCTTCCCTTCGTCCCTGTCTTGAGTGTCTTCCTTCCGTCCCTGTCTTCCCTTCGTCCCGTCTTTCCCTCCGTCCCTGTCTTCCCTTCGTTCGTCTTCCCTTCGTCCCTGTCTTCCCTTCGTCCCTGTCTTCCCTTCGTCCCTGTCTTTCCTTCGTCTCTGTCTTCCCTTCGTCTCTGTCTTCCCTTCGTCCCTGTCTTCCCTTCGTCCCTGCCTTCCCTGTCTTCTTCCTCCCTTACCTCCCTCCATCCACCCAATTGTCTTCGAGTGTTATCTTCCTCACGTGTGGAAGTCCATCTTGCGGTGACTGTTTATCTATCAATGACGTGGAAGATGGACTTAAAATCCAGCCTAAACGGTCACGTATTTTCATTTAATTGGTGAAAAACAGGCCGTTGTAAATTATATGTACTATGTAGTAAAAATAAAAATAAAAGATAAATGGGCTTAACTCTCTCTCTCTCTCTCTCTCTCTCTCTCTCTCTCTCTCTCTCTCTCTCTCTCTCTCTCTCTCTTCTCTCTCTCTCTCTCTCTCTCTCTACGCAGGGAAGAGAGAGAGAGAGAGAGAGAGAGAGGGAGAGAGAGGAGAGAGGAGAGAGAGAGAGAATGAGGAGAGGAGAGGGGGGAGAGAGAGGGAAGAGAGAGAGAGAGGAGAGAGAGAGAGAGAGCCAGGAACACCCACTGGGCTGCCACACACAAACATGTAAACATTGGGCGGCAGTTCATCGTGGATATAATAAGAGTGCAGTCAGTCCTCCAAGGTAATTCAAGGAGATAAAAGAGCGAGTGAGATATATCACCCCCCAAAGTCATTAGTGATTAACATCGTACGTCCGCCATGTGGTGCACGCGACGACACGACCAAGCGGGGACTTCCGTTAGGTATAGCTCGTAACTCTTGTACTTCCTCGCTCCGTAAAGATTGATACTGAATGCCCGATTATACTCTTGTTAGCTCCTTGTTGCAGCAATGATCCGATGGGAGGATAAGATAATAATGATAAGGAGGAGTCGGAAAGCATCTGGTCGGCTCGGGAAAATTGGTGCCGGGGTTGGTGTGAAGTTGATCGTACCGCGCTGGAGGGACAGATGGGCGTGCTTGCAAGGTGTAATTATCATCTTGCCATCATTTTGAGTTGATAATACACTTCTCTCACGTACTTAAAAGGAGAAATGATAGGAGACAGCATATTAAACAATAAATCTCACAATATTTCAGTACACAAGATCGCTATTTGGAACGGATAGATAGGATTTTTTTTTTTTTCTCTCGCCGAAATTATCGATTATATCCAGTTCATTTGTTCCGTAATAGTCCAAAAACTGCTTAAAGGAGAACTGATAGGAGACAGCATATTAAACAATAAATCTCACAATATTTCAGTACACAAGATCACTATTTGGAACGGCCAGACAGGAATGATTTGTATTTTTCATTTTCTCGCCCAAATTATCGATTATATCCAATTAACCCGTTCCGTAATAGTCCAAAAACTGCTTAAAGGAGAACTGAAAGGAGCCAGCATGTCAAGCAATAAACCCCACAACATTATAGTACACAAGATCACTATTCGGAACAAACAAGAATTTATTTTATTTCTAATTCTCTCGCCAAAATTATCGATTACACTCCATTAACCTGTTCCGTAATGGTCCAAAAGCTGCTTAAATACTGGCGTCTGATAGATTTACCTCGGGGCGACGTTTCCTGCCGTGTTGCAGCTTGCCTTCGCTTGACTACTACTACTACTACTACCACTACAACCACCACTACTACTACTACTACTACTACTACTACTACTACTACTTCAACTACTACTACTACCACTACAACCACCACTACTACTACTACTACTACTACTACTACTACTACCACTACTACAACTACTACTTCAACTACTACTACTACCACTACAACCACCACTACTACTACTACTACTACTACTACTACTTCTACTACTACTTCAACTACTACTACTACCACTACAACTACTACTACTAGTACTACTACTACTACTACTACTACTACTACTACTACTACTACTACTTCAACTACTACTACTACCACTACAACAACTACTACTACTACTACTACTACTACTACTACTACTACTACTACTACTACTACCACTACTACTACTACTACTACTACCACTACAACCACCACTACTACTACAACTACTACTACTACTACTACTACTACTAGATGTGAGGAAAGTGATCCTTCTCGTGGACATGCGCGTCTACTGGCCTTTTACACGAACCACAATCAACAGGTTCGCGACAAAGATATATGTGTGGTCGGTCCTCTTCTAACCCGCCACAGGAAACACACACACACACACACACACACACACACACACACACACACACACACACACACACACACACACACACACACACACACATACCTACCACACTTATACCTTAAATACCTACGTACCACACTGTGTTCTGTCGCTTTTCTTATGGAAGACTTGCTTGTATACGTGTGTGTGTGTGTGTGTGTGTGTGTGTGTGTGTGTGTGTGTGTGTGTGTGTGGTGTGTGTGGCTCCAATTATCTTTTTTCCCATTCAATATTGTATCCTATTTTTCCTGCCTTTATTTCTTATACCTATTTTCCCCCCCTCCTCCTATCCTATCTTTATCTATCTATCCTTTATCTATCTTATCTATCTTTATTTATCTATCCTATCCTCATCCTATCTCTGTCCTTCGTCCTCCTCTTCCTATATACTGCTGTGCCAGGCTATTCCATCATAATTTGACAGTACGAAGGGTTGCTGCTGTGTTAACCCCTTCACGCCCACATCTTTCCTTTGCTATAAAAAAAATCGTCTGTTGTTAGTCATAAAATTACGAAAACTAACTGAATATACCAAATAAACTAGTGGACAAGGATACTAAACAGGTCATATCTATAAAATATTGCTTACATTCACACAAAAAATCGTCTAATGGTACCCAAATTACAATGGAAATTACGTTCTGGGTCTCAAATCTCACGCCTTTACTCTTCTGTAATGTGGATTTGTATACTTCCCTTTGCTGTGTTTTGCTGTGATTCATGACGCTGTGAAATATTACAAACCACATACCAAGCAACAGCATACTATTAGAATATATAGGAATAAGTTTCTTTCATTTGTTTCCTATTGTTATGTATCAATCTGTTTTCTAGTTAATTTTCGTCATTATTAACCCCTTCGCACCCAGAGCTTTCCTTTACTATAAAACATTGTATGCTGTCAAGTCATTAAATTAAGAATAGTAACTGAATATACCAAATTAGTTAGTGGACAAGGATACTAAACAGGTCATATGTATAAAATATTGCTTATATTAACTAAAAATCGTCTAATGGTACCCAAATTACAAAGGAAATTACGTTCTGGGTCTCAAGGGGTTAACCACCTCCACTAGCACGTGATTCTTATTAATAGTAATTGCAAGAATGTCTGATTAATTCTAGTAAAATCGTCCACAACATCTAATTGGTGAAGGTTGAATGCAATGGTGATTTGATTTCTGGAAATATTTAACGGTATACGTAAACATCTCTTTGCGTACTAACTGAAAATATTAACCCCTTGAGACCCATAACGTAATTTCCTTTGTAATTTGGGTACCATTAGACGATTTACAGTGAATATAAACACTGTTATATAGATATGACCTGTTTAGTATCCTTGACCACTAACTAATTTGGTATATTCAGTTAATTTTCGTAATTTTATAGCTAACAACATACGTTTTTTTTATAGTAAAGGAAAGATCTGGGCGTGAAGGGGTTAAACTGTATATCTCTCTTTGCGTACTAACTGAAAATATTAAACTGTAAATCTCTCTTTGTGTACTAACTGAAAATATTAAACTGTATATCTCTCTTTGCGTACTAACTGAACATATTAAACTGTATATCTCTCTTTGCGTACTAACTGAAAATATTAAACTGTATATCTCTCTTCGTGTACTAACTGAAAATATTAAACTGTATATCTCTCTCTGCGTACTAACTGAAAATATTAAACTGTATATCTCTCTTTGCGTACTAACTGAAAATATTAAACTGTATATCATCTCTCTTTGCGTACTAACTGAAAATACTCGTAGATATAAAGTTACGGTTATCCTCCATGGTTTTGTTGTATGCTAAAAAGGAAAGGAAATAATAAACCCAACTCTATTGAAATTAACACTTAGAGAATAGTAATGCAGACAAACTGAATTAGAAAACCAAAAGACAATAACTAATTTTTTTTTATGGTGCAGTATGAGAATGCGAAGAAAGTGAAATTACAGACAAAGACATGTTTCAAATTTCATTGGAAGAAACAAATCCTCGTCAAAATAGCTGTTCAACCTAACCCCCATCCTTATGAACCAGATTGATTTCGACA
>JACEEZ010017674.1:100000-112500 GCA_016584305.1 Chionoecetes opilio
CAGCAGCCTATTACTGTCAACTCACTCGTCTTATTTCTTAAACACAAATATTAATGACAAAAGAACAATAAGAAAAACAAATGTAATAATGGCGTATACAGAAAGGACATTTTCTTAATCAACTAAATTTACCTCGAAACACTGAAAAAGGAATCGTATATAGACCTAACAAATAATTTCATATACACCTACAGTAAATTTACCTAAAAAAAAGGAAACGATCATACATTTAGAGTATAGACGGACTATATCCATCACTATACACCTACCGTCAATAACGCTATAGTCGCCACGGTGCACTAATGTCGCCAGGCGCCATATATTACGAATTTTAGCATCACTACAGACTTGTATGTGTCACTGAAGACAGGTACATAACATCAACCACTGTGCATGCCTCTTCCGTGGCACATACAAGTCTGTAGTGATGCTTTAGTGGTGAAATTCGTAATATATGGCGACTGGCGACATTAGTGCACCGTGGCGACTATAGTGTTATCTACGGTACACGTAATATACAAGTACATACATAAACAGTGGCTTCATAAACTCACAGTAAGATGAAGTTGAGGACCATTAAAATCGTTGCTCTCTCCTTACCTTATGTATGGTGAAGGTGGCTTGCTTCGTACCCCTTACTATGCACTCTAGGAAGCGTTTTAACAGTCCTGAGGTCAGAAAACGGAGATAAGGACAACGAGACGGGCACAGTGGGGGTCCTAGATTCAGGTTATGGCGTACACGATATTGAAATGAACGTTGTTGCTGCACTATTATCGTAAAACACTTCTCTACGCGTCACTTGCCTCACGCGCTTCACAAAGTAATGTTGACACTTCACAGAAAACGCGAGGGTTGTGCACAGGCGTTTTTTTGCGAGGCGAGTTTGTGCTTTACGAGAATCTTTTTTTTCGAGTCTGCAAAGATTATCAGGTGAAATAGTCTATTATGATACAAAGATAAATGCAAGACACCAAGTATATATCAATAGAAAAAGCGGTTTCACTTCCTAAAGGATTACTTCGCATCGGGTATATAGTGAGCACAAACAGTCATATATCATACTACCACTTACAATGTTATCATGTTATCATTGTTATCACTTATCAATGTTTTCTTTTTAGCTGTATTTATAGCAAGACAGCTGCGTTTGTGGATAATCTTGGTGAACTCTGAGATAGATTTTCATAGTCAAGCACAGTACAGCTTCGCAGCATTGCGCCTCATGCCAGTACCAGCCACTGAGCTCTATATGAACACACACACACACACACTACACACACACACACACATGCACACACACATATCAATTCCCCCAAGCAGTAGAGCACCTCGATTCTTGAACACGTCTTGAACGACTCAGTTATGCAAAACCCTCGTCTCATGTTCATCATAATCTCGGGGGCGGAGGCAGGCAGTTGCGTGAGTCCAATGGAAGTGAGTCATTAGTGATGTGAGGCAAGCTGGCAGACTCAACGCCCTGCCACGCCTACTAATGGCTGGGATTTGCCCTCCGCTGCCCCGCCACCGCCGCCAGTCCTCCACTAACTGAGAGATTGCCAAATGATATCAATTTGGAAAAAAACCCATTAATTTCCGCGCCATTCTTGCTGTTGCTGCTTTTGTTTTCATTATATCTCTTATGCATTATAAGATACAGAATCATAACTATAAGACAAAAACGGAAAAAGAAGAAATGGTTCGCTTAAGGATTCACCCTAAAAAATATGAGAAAAAAATAAAGAAAGATATTAAACGAGAAATATGTAGAAAAAAGCTGAAAATGGTCAGAATTTATTAAAAAAAAAATATTTAGTTCCACAGACCGCATGATACTCCCGTTGTGAAGGGCGCCTTGGGAGGGTCCCTCCCACTCCTCCCCATTAGTGTCCCCTGCTATTAAGGTATTCTGCATCCTCCTCAGGTATTTGTCCTATAAATGAATACATACATAAAGGGTTTCGAGAGGGGAATGGCAGATTACTTCTCGGACCACTCTGAGGTCTTGAGGTCTTGTTTTCATTTCATTAAGAGCATTACATTGTACTATTACACAACAGCGGTGGTGGGGCCTGCTGTTTGTACAGAGTGTGGGGTAGCGCAGGTGTACATATAGTAAATATGCTTTCTATGTACAGCAGTGTCTATATGCCCGCATGTAAGTATTATATTTTATTTGCTTTAGTACTTAAGTTCACTCCCTCATGTATGTCTGTTACGTTGTTGTTGTTGTTGTTGTTGTTGTTTCCTCTGTATGCCTTCGGGTGAAAATAAAATATAAAAAAAAAATATATTATTATTAATGCTTGTCTTTCTCTAAACAAACTTTATTTTTGTAGATATAAGCACAAAAACATGACATATTTTTGTGGCGACGTAAATTAATTAGTCACCTGAGAATTATCATCAAGGTGCAGGTGTGACTATATCTACCATGATTTATTAATGATCAAATATCCATTGTATCAGTGCGTGAAAAAATCTTCACAGTAGACGTTGCCAAGGTTTAAAGGCTAAAAAATAAATAGTGCTTTCGCCTCTTTTGACAACGATAAAATTTCATTGTTTTTTGGAGTTCATATAAATAAATGACTTATCAGATCTTAACAAAGTCTAGTCATTGATTGTTGCAAGACCTCGATAGAATACTGCATGAGTGACCCTGTAAGGAAAGTTAAGCCTTACGGGGAAGTGTGTTTTGAGGTGCTCGAGAAAAAAGAAAGAAAACATCTTGATGTAAAAATAATGTAGTTTTTGCTTTAAGATTGCGAACAGGTGCACATGCAAATTAGCGTAGAACAGGTTAGTGAATGGAGGCCGTAAGGCAGTGTGGAGGAGGGGAAGGAAGAAGAGGATGAGGAGAAGAAGGAAGAGGAGGAGGAGGAGGAGGACTGCTCTGTTTCCTGGTGGCGAGCAAGCGACAGGATTTAGCACAATTACCCTGAAATTATTTAGAATTGTTTTCATCGAGCTTTAATTTAAGGATCACTGACATAAACGTACAAAGCTCGAGTGTTAAGCTACAATTACTATCAAAACTCAAATTGCAGGATGCCTCGGATAAAAGGCTTCAATTACGAAACCATTGTCTACAACTGTACTAAAACCGATACATTCGAGACTGTAAGCAAGAAGTTTTTAACAATGATAAGAAATTCGACCTTAAGCCTTTGTGGACAACACCAGAAACCACCAACTGCGCTATTTGCCCTGGGTAAGATTAAGGAGGAGGAAAACGTATATTCACATGCATAAAACTCTGAAGTAAACTTTAATTTAACACAAGCAGTGACATCGGTGCGCGGTTTAGCTTCACCTTCTTGTCAGGTAATTGGGTGTAAATAATCATCTCTGTCCTCCTATTTCTACATTATTATCAGTGTTTCTCTTTTGATCTCGAGCCTTTTACTTTACCGTCTTGCTTTCACTTCATTTGTATTAGCAGAAGAAGCCACCGACTCAGATTGCTATAATTTCTCCCTCTCCTCTTCGGGTTTTATCAGTGGTCGTAGGTTACTATAACAAAGTTGCCTGTCTGCTGTCACAATGTGTTGCTCTGTTTATTAACCTACACTTTACTTCTTTAACACTTGATAATTTTTTCATATTTTTTTTACTGTTCTTAATCTTTACTGCAGACAAATGAGGTTATTGTTTGTGCCTTGACTATTATAATAAGACTGTGACTGTGACTGTGACTGTGACTGTGATTGTGACTCAGCAGTGACTTGTGTATTGTTAGCCAGGTGGAATCAGATTATAATTGTTATCATTATCACTATTGTTATTACAGTACTTATAATGCTAGTATATAGTAGTTGTGGCAGCATCAGAGGTGCAAGCAGGAATGGTGATAGTAGTACAGTAGTAGTAGTGGTGGTGGTGTTGGTAGTGGTAGTAGTAGTAGTGGTGGTGGTAGTGGTGGTGGTAGTGGTAGTAGTAGTAGTAATGGTGGTGGTAGTGGTAGTAGCAGTGGTGTTGGTAGTGGTAGTAGTAGTGGTGGTGGTGGTAGTGGTAGTAGCAGTGGTGTTGGTAGTGGTAGTAGTAGTGGTTGTGTTGGTAGTGGTAGTAGTAGTAGTGGTGGTGGTAGTGGTAGTAGTAGTAGTAGTGGTGGTGGTAGTGGTAGTAGCAGTGGTGTTGGTAGTGGTAGTAGTAGTGGTGGTGGTGGTAGTGGTAGTAGTAGTGGTGTTGGTAGTGGTAGTAGTAGTGGTGGTGGTGGTAGTGGTAGTAGTAGTAGTGGTGGTGGTGGTAGTGGTAGTAGTAGTAGTAGTGGGTGGGGGTGTGGTAGTAGCAGTGGTGTTGGTAGGGGTTAGTAGTAGTGGTTTGTGTTGGTAGTGGTAGTAGTAGTGTGGGGGTTGGTAGTGGTAGTATTTAGTAGTTGTGGCGGTGGTAGTGGTAGTAGTGGGTAGGGGTGGTGGTAGTGGTAGTAGTGTAGTAGTAGGGGTGGTGGTGATAGTAGTGTGGTGTGGTAGTGGTGTAGTAGTGTGTTGGTAGTTGGTATTAGTGTGGTGTTGGTAGTGGTGTAGTGGTAGGGGTGGTAGTGTATGTAGTAGTAGTGTTGGTGGTATGTATGGTATGTTATAGTAGTAGTCAGTAGGGGTTTGGTGGTGGTGTTTAGTAGTGTGGTGTTTGGTAGGGTTTAGTAGTTGGTGGTAGTGGTGTTTTAAAAGTGTGGTGGTCAGTGTAGTGGTAGTAGTGGTGGGATTGGTAGTAGTGGTAGTGTGGTGGAGTGGTAGTAGTATGAGTATGGTATAGTAGTGTAGATTAGTAATTTATGGTGGTGGTAGTAGTAGTAGCTTTAGTATTTCTGGTTTTGTAGAAATAGTCGTAATAAAAAAACAGATTAACGTGTTTTTATGTATCATTGTCACTCGTGTCATCTGTTTCCTTAATATCTTCAACAGTGCTTGTGGCATTAACAGAAGCAGTGATGGTGGTAACAGCATCATTACTATAAGCAGCAGCATTAGTACCAATAGTTATGCTGTCAAAGTAATAATCACATTGGGTAGATCTAAAAACTAACCATTTCTTTACACATCAGCACACCTTCCTAACATGCTGCAATCCTTCCGTCTCGCACCCCCCCCTTCCTGTCCCGCCCCCAACTACCTCCCTCTTGGCTCCCGCTCCCCCCCTGCTACCCCCACCTCCACTGCCTCCCCCGCCTCCCCCTCTCCGCCTGCCCAGCCATCCCCGAGTCACGTGATGCAGCTGACCAATCATCTCCGCCCATGACAACACAGGAGTCAGCAAGACCCACAGAGCACCTCATTTACTGTTTGTGTGTTTGTGTGCGTGCGTGTGTGTGTCATCTGTGCCCTGCGGTGATCTGCTGTAACGACTCTTCAGGTTGGTGTTTTTGAGAGAGAGAGAGAGAGAGAGAGAGAGAGAGAGAGAGAGAGCATGCAATATACAACTTAATTTTTTATATTGTGTAGCGTTTTTCAGAGTTTTTTCTTTATACATCTAAGTTTGATGTGTGTTCACGGCATTAGTGATATGAAGGAAGAGGTGGAATCGTCTTTATGGAGTTCTAAAGAAAGAGATAGAGAGAGAGAGATATATATATATATATATATAGAGAGACAGAGAGAGAGAGAGAGAGAGAGAGAGAGAGAGAGAGAGAGAGAGAGATACATAGCCTACCTCCCGTCCTTATACATGTGGCAACGCTGTCCCGTCCCTACATGTGGCACCGCTGTGGAGGTCCTGAGTCGAGGGTGTTAGTCGAGTAGGGAATGAAGCTTCGAGTATTGGAGCGATTCTTGATTCAACCCGCAAAAACGATTTAACTATCGTCAGCTTTTATCATTAATTACATAACTGTTGTTGAAAAGATTATTGTCCTGACTCGTTTCACATCACCTCTCTCTCTCTCTCTCTCTCTTCCCCTTTTCTCTCTCTCTCTCTCTCTCTCTCTCTCTCTCTCTCCTCTCTCTCTCTCTCTCTCTCTCTCTCTCTCTCTCTCTCTCTCTCTCTCTCTCTTTTTTATTTTCTTATTTTTTTTATTTAAACATACATATACAATAAGCCCAAAGGTGAACTGTCGTGTGCTACCTATCAACCGGCAAAACTCTCTCTCTTCTCTCTTTTCTCTTTTCCCCTCTCCTCTCTCTCTTTTCTCTCTCTCTCTCTCTCTCTCTCCTCTCCCCTCTCTCTCTCTCTCTCTCTCTCTCTCTATCTATCTATTTTCTCTCTACTTCTATTATCTTTTATTTTTATCTCTCTCTCTCTCTCTCTCTCTCTCTCTTCCTCTCTCTCCTCCTCTCCTCTCTCTCTCTCTCTCTCCCCTCTCCCCTCTCTTCTCTCTCTCTCTCTCTCTCTCCTTCTCTCTCTCTCTCTCTCTCTCGTCTATTGCAGGGGTGTGTTGGCCTAACTACTGTTTATGTATTTAATATTTATATATCAAGTGGTATTTAATGGTTTAGTTAGTAAAAAGACGAAAAAACCTGCTGCATATTTCGATCCCTCAATGTAAGCCAAAACTACGCAATATTTTGTGGTGACTCACACCACACCTGGCTGGCTAATCCCTTAATCTCATAAACCCGACCTCAGCCGTCGCCAAGTGTTCAGACGTCAGGTCATCGGGTAGTCAGGTCGTGAGTATCGTGGCTCCTTTAAAAGCCCGTCTCTTGTAGAGACAAGTTACTTCGAGCTCAACCATTGTACCACATACAGCTCTGTCCACAGTCTCCAATAAACCAACTAACAACCTGGGTGTCTGTTTATCAACCATGTAGACCGACAAGGTCACTACAGTTGGTGACCCCGGAGTGACCAGACACACCCAGGGGGGGGGCCTGCCCCTCGCCCCCCCATCACGCTGCCACGCCGCCACGGGCTGCCATCCACTCTAAGGGCACCACGCCCTAGGCCTGCCTAACGCCTCTGCCGCGGCCTGCCTCACCACGGCCCAGCACGCTGCTCACCACGGCCCAGCACGCTGCTCACCACAGCCATGCGCCACGCCCGCGGCCTGCACCTCGCCCTTCGCAGCCTCATCCTACCGCGCCTGCTCACCACCCATCTCTGCGCACTCACACACGCCCTCCTATGGCTTGTGTCCCACGCCCTGCCACCCATCACGCCGCCACGCCGCCACGCCACCCCTGCCGCCGCGGCCTGCACCTCCTGCCTCATGTCGCGCTACCCACAGCCACCTCCTGCCGCGCTGCCTGGGCTCACCACACGCCACCCGCCTTCCAAGCCCTGCCTCCTGCTGCCTCACGCTGCGTCCTGCTGCCTTCCGCTGCCTCCAGCAAGGCCCTGCAACGCACGGGTACCGCATCCCGCCGCCTGCCGTCCACGATGCCTGACGACGCACACGGCACGCTGCTCACCTCGGCCCAGCCCTGCCGCCACCATCACACCACACCTGGTTAATCCAGCGCCACTAGCCGCCCACGCCCACGGCCCAGCATGCTGCCACCACGCTAAGCCTGACGAAGCCATCTAAGGGCACCATCAGCCCAGTCTCCTGCCGCCAAAGTGCTAATCCTCATCCCTGCTCCTACGCTGCTTCCTGCGGCCCCATCCTGCGTCCTGCAGCCTCCTGCTACCAGCAAGGCCCTGCAACGCACGGGCACCGCATCCCGCCGCCCGCCCTTGCCTCCTGCCGCCACGTGCTACTCCTCGTCCTCCGCTGACTCCTGCTCCCTGACGCTGCTTCCTGCTGCCTCACGCTGCGTCCTGCAGCCTTTCCGCTGCCTCCAGCAAGGCCCTGCAACGCACGGGCACTGCTGGCAACACAAGCTATCTTGGGAGCCGATTGCCTTGGACACTTCGCTTTCCCACGAAGACACCTTGCATCGCAAGCCTCCTCCAGATCTTGTGACAGCAATCACAGCAGCAGCGATCCTCGGCACCTCCTATCTAATCTTGCAGCTAACCGCTGCAACGTGAAGACTGGACAGCCGCCCCTACCTGCCATTCCCTTCCCCTCGGCACCTCCTATCTAATCTTGCAGCTACCGCTCCAACGTGAAGACTGGACAGTTGCCCTACCTACATTACCTCGGCACTTGGCACCTCTATGTTTTTTTTATAAGTTTTATATGTATAATATTTTTTTTTTTTTTTTGAGGAAGGAGAGTACTGTGGTGACTCACACCACACCTGGCTGGCTAATCCCTTAATCTCATAAACCCGACCTCAGCCGTCGCCAAGTGTTCAGACGTCAGGTCATCGGGTAGTCAGGTCGTGAGTATCGTGGCTCCTTTAAAAGCCCGTCTCTTGTAGAGACAAGTTACTTCGAGCTCAACCATTGTACCACATACAGCTCTGTCCACAGTCTCCAATAAACCAACTAACAACCTGGGTGTCTGTTTATCAACCATGTAGACCGACAAGGTCACTACAATTTCATCAAGAGTTCTTCACAGGATACGACAACTTACGGAGTCGACAATTAGCCACTACGAAGAGGTTTTGACGTAAATTGCTACTCAAGTATACGAGAGTTAGAAACAGCGTAACCCTCTGACATCCTTCTCCGTGTTAGTATGCAAGTTACTAAAACGTTGAATTCCTCCAACGTACCCGATAGGAAGTGCTATATTAAAAAAAAAAAAAAAAATACCATGAAATATGAAAAATGAAAAATGAAAATATAAAAAAATACCATGAAATATGAAAAATGAAAAATGAAAATATAAAAAAATACCATGAAATATGAAAAATGAAAAATGAAAATAAAAAAAAATACCATGAAATATGAAAAATGAAAAATGAAAATATAAAAAAATACCATGAAATATGAAAAATGAAAAATGAAAATAAAAAATAATACCATGAAAAATGAAAAATGAAAAATGAAAATAAAAAAAAATACCATGAAAAATGAAAAATGAAAATAAAATAAAATACCATGAAAAATGAAAAATGAAAAATGAAAATAGAAAAAATGTAAGAAAAGAACGAAAAAAATAATAGTCGGGAAATCTTGCTGTGCGAAAAGTAGATAATTACAGGAAGTTTACACACATAACAACAAATAAACAGAGGTTTGTAAACTTCATCGGTCCGAGAAGATGATTTTATAACTTGATAAACGACGTAAATATCACTTGCACGTAATCGTCAAGTACACTCCGCCATCACACACACACTCGTGATGGTGATATGAAGGACAAGAAAATAACCTGACGTCCGATGTAGTCCTCAGTAGAACCTAAATTTCCTCACTAAATTGGCTATCAACTTGTAACTGAACTTGTGAAGAGAAATACTGAACAGGATTTGTGTATAAAGTGGATTCTGTTGTGCCTGTCCTCCTCCTCCTCCTCCTCGTCTTCCTCCTCTTCCTCCTCCTCCTCCTCCTCCTCCCCCTGCTCCTACTCTTCCTCCTCTCCTCCTCCTCCTCCTCCTCCTCCTCCCCCTGCTCCTACTCTTCCTCCTCTTCCTCCTCCTCTCCTCCTCCTCCTCCTCCTCCTCCTCCTCCTCCTCCTCCTCTCCCTCCTCCTCCTCCTGCTCCTCCTCCTCTTCCTCCTCCTCCTCCTCCTGCTGTTCCTCCTCCTCCTCCTCCTCCTCATCCTCCTGCTCCTCCTCCTCTTCCTCCTCCTCCTCCTCCTGCTCCCCCTCCTCCCCCTCCTCCCCCTCCTCCTCCTCCTCCCCCTCCTCCTCCTCCCCTCCTCGTTTCCCCTCCTGACTCTTTACAAAGGAAAGGAAAAAACAGATTTTATATACTTTAACATTTCCGGGCGGGATAGATTGCTGCCCATTTGGTTCTGGGGTTTGTTTTCATTTTTTCCAGGGGTTTTACTACTGAAGTACTGACTGCTTCTTCTTTTTCTCTCTCTTCTTTTCCTCCCCCTTCTCTCTCTCTCTCCTCTCCCCTCTCTCCCCTTTTCTCTCCCTCCCTTCTCTCTCTCTCTCTCTCTCTCTCTCTCTCTCACAGGGAACTAAGCCCCCGAAAGGGGAACAAATATCGCCCTTTTTCCCCTCGGCACGTGACTCAAACCCGGCCGCGCCCTCCCCCAGTCAACTGTGCAGGGGTTTTTTTTTTAAAGGGGAAAAGTCAAAGTGCTTTATCTAGGCCCGGGACGCTTCAGCCCGAATTCCCCCGGGGAAAGCCCGACTGTTTGACGGCGCGGGGAAATGTTGATCCATGGCAAAAAAGGGGGGAAGAGGGGAGGAGGAGGAGGAGGAGGAGGGGGAGGAGGAGGAGGAAAGAGGAGGGGAGGAGGAGGAGGGGGAAGAGGAAGGGGGGTTTGAGAGTGGGGGAAGGAAATCGAGAAGAACGGAGGGGAAGAAAGGAGATTGGGAGGTAAGAGGGTCAATTTTAGTGGTAATATTTAGTATTTAGTAGTTTAGTAGAAATTAGTAGTAGTAATAGTAGTATTAGTATGGTGTAGTGGGAAAGAGAGTGGTAGTAGTAGTAGTAGTAGTAGTAGTGGTGTAGGTAGTGGAAAGTATTAGTAGTGGGAAGTGGGTATTAGTAGTGGAAGTATTTAGGGGTAGTAGTAGTAGTAGTAGTAGTAGTAGTAGAGTAGTAATATGAAATAGTAGTAGTAGTAGTGGTTAGTTTTATTAGTAGTAGAAATTAGTATTTAGTAGTAAAAGTAGTAGAGTAGAGTAGTAGTAGTTTAGTGGTTTAGTAGTAGTGTTCATTTTCAGTTCAGTACATTTTTTTTTTCGTAAGAAATTTACATAGTACGTAGAGTAGCCACGAGATTCCCTAAAAAAAAATAATGTTTTTTGGTTATATAAAAAACAGCATACTTTGAACTATTTAAAATGAAAAATTTTTTCCCAAGTATGTATTTTTAGTTTTTTTCCCTTTAAAGATATAAATTTAAAAATCTCATACATGTACAAATAAAAAAAAAAATGTATGAATAGGCAAAACCTTTAAAAATAAATTGGGATAAAAATTTAAAAATTATCTAAAAAAGTATATAATATATACAAAAAAAAAAATAGTAATACATTTGTAAACCCATGGGAAATATAAAAATTTTAACCCCCAACTATAAAGGGGATTAAAAATCCATAAAATAAACGGGGGCCTCGCCTCCCCTCAGGGTCGCTTTTAACCCGGGACTATCCTGGCCTTAAAAAACATCCAGAGCCTCTTAAAAAAATTGATATTGTAATACAGATAAAATAAATTCTAAACATAAGCCCATAAAAAGACCTTTTGAAAAAAATTATATTATTTAATGATAGGATTTTTTTGCCCTTAATCATTTTTTAAAGAATCTAATTTTGTAAGGCTGTGAGATGCCTTAAAAAAATTGGTTTGGGCGTTTTCACCCATTGTGTGGCTGTTTGGCCCATATGTAGGTACTCCCGAAAATGATTTTTAAAAAACCATTTTTATATGCCCCTTAAACGCTTTAAAAAAACAAGTCAAAAAACGGGAAGGTATCTTTTCCATGGGGCCAAAGGGCCATTTTTTGGACAGCAGTAGGATTTAAAAAAAAACAAAAAAACATTAAAATCAAAAACCCCTTAAAAATCTCTAATACACTTTTAAAAAGATAAAGAAAAATGGTTTAACCGAAAATCGAGGGCATCACTATTTTTAAAATTAAAGGGAAAATTTTTGGGGTTTCCAAGTTTTTGGGTGCAGCTCACAACTTTTAGTTCATCGCCATTAATTTTTATTTTAAACCCAATAAAAAAATTTTTTTTTTTAAAATTTAAATCTAAAAATTTAAACCCAAACCCCCCCCCCCCTGGTTTTTTTTTTGTTTATCCACAAGTTTGTGATTTACATTTCATTACAAAAAAATTTGTAAATACCCCCAATGCCCGTCTCTTGACGCCCCCAGGAAAACCCAGTCACCCAGCGTAACCTAAAAAAAATTTAAAGTCTGGGGGGACCCCAAAGGCCTACTTTCCTATGTCCAAGTGGAAATTTTTTAAATTATTTCATTTTATAAAAAATTAAAAAAAAATGAGGATAAAACACCTCCCTGCCTTACTCCCTGTTAAATAAAAAAAAAATTTCACTTTTGAATGATGCCACGGGCTTGTCTTGGGGGGGTTTTAAAAGTATTGCATTAATGTGGGGATCAGATCAACGGGTAACCTGAGGATAACAGTTTTTTTACCAAGCAGGAAATGATCTATTTTATCGAAGGCTTTCTTAAATCAATAAAAATGGCAATGGAATGACCCGAGCTACTGTAGCTTCTCATAACCCCTTTTTTCCAAAAAAAAAAGCATATTTGTGGATGATGCCTTCTTAAAAAACCCAAATGCCTAAAAATTTAAAGGGAGGTTTTTTTAGTTAAAAAAATTTTAAAAAGAATTCCCCCAAAATTTCAGCAGGGCATTGGGGGATTTCATCCCCAGGTCTTATTTTTGGGGAACATTTGTATTTTTCTTTTCCCTTTTGGAAAGGAGTAATAGTGCCCCTTAGCAGATCACCCGGGGAAAATAAAAAATGGGAATAACACTTTTTGTAAAACATGGACAAATATTTTTTAAAAAAATCAGTGAAGCATTCTTAAGGAAAAGCAGATTTAATTCCCCTCATGGCCAAAATCC